>BOPP01000088.1:0-30709 GCA_017312745.1 Gryllus bimaculatus | reverse complement strand
TTGATCGACACTTTCGTTAACAAGGCTCGCCAATAAGAGTTCTACCGAAAATTCGCCACTTTACGGCGCACAATTACAAAACTATTTTCTTATGAAGGGCGAGAAAGTAAACATACCTTAAAACTGTGCTCACGAACGGTCCCAAACTCGTTTTGTTCACATGATGTTAAATTAATGTTTTTCATTAAAACCTCTGAAATTTTAGCAATTTTAAAAGTTCATTTTTTTATCGAACCTATAACTCACTTTTAAAATTGAAGTTAAAGAGTTCATTCTTAATGTAATCTCTTCCTCGACATTAGATTTTTAAATCATAAAACTACACTTTTAAAATCCAAAATTAGATCACTAGACTTGGAAAGACCCATGCTTAGAGATCGCACCAAAATCTCAAAACGCCAGGCCTTTTCAGTTTGAGAAAGTTGTTTTTTTCTACACTGAGGCGACAAGTCATGTGATGCCTCCTAATATCGTTTCGGCCCTCTTTTTGCCTGGAAGACTAACGTAACTCGACGTGATATGTACTGAACAAGTCGTTGGCAGTTCCCTGCAAAAATTATTGAGCATAAATAGCGATCCATAATTGCGAAAGTGTTTCTGGTTCGCAGGTTTTTCTGCAGGAACTGACCTCTCGATTATGACCCCATATATGTTCTATGGGATTCACGTCGGGCGATCATGTGTGGCCAAATCATTCGCTCCAAATGTCCAGAATGTTCGTCAAACCAAAAGCGACAATTGTCGGCCTGTGACATGGCTCATTGTCATCAATAAAAATTCCATCCTTATTTGCGAACATGAAGTCCATGAACGGCTGCAAGTTGGTGAATATAACTATTTCCAATCAATGATCATTTCAGTTGGACCAGACGACACGACCCATTCCATGTAAATGCAGCCCACACCATAATAGACCCGCCACCTTGCAGAGTGCCTTGTCGACAACATCGTGGGGTCCACGCCTCGTTCGAATACGTGGTCACGAGCCCGGGAGAGGCGCTGTAGACAATATGCTGTTAGCAAAGTCACTCCAATTGGTCTGCTGCCATAGCCCTGCCAAATTTCTCCGCACTGTCATAAAGGATACGTTTGTGGCACATCTCACTTCGAATTTCTGCAGTTATTTTTGTTGTGACCAAGAATGCAGACGAACGAAGAAAACGTTAAGCTCGAAAAAAGATTTTATTACAACTGCACCATCAGTTCCAAAATTGTAATCCAAAATACAATACCAGTTTCACCAGAATACCAGAAGATTTACCAAGAATTCCCGAGTCAGCAATATGCCGTAAGCAAAGTTCAAAATCAAAAAGCAGGAATGTTATACATTATCAAAATTCATCTTAACGGCACGACTGTTGCTTCCAAATCTGTAATGCCGCTCGCTGGCCTCAGGCGCATTTTATCAGCCGCTGCCCCGTCGCCCCTCTCCGCCGCCGGGCGAATGGGAAAGGAGAGGTGGGCCACCGCCCCTACCCGCGCCGGCCGCCCTCCGCGGCGTTTCTTCGTGTCGAAACGCAGGAATTCTCCCCGAGGCCAGCGAGCCACCTAACTAGTGGCGGGCGCTTCAATTAGCGAGACCGCCACTTCAATTTTACGTGTTGCTTGTCAGCACAGACAACTCTACGCAAATGTGACACAAACACAGCTGCTCTCAGTCATAAGTGAAGGCCGTCGGCCTCTGCGTTGTCGACGGTGATAGGTTATGCATGAAATGAGTTATTCTCGGCCCAGTTTGGCGCTGTGGAGCTAGGAATATTGAATTCCGTAAGGATTTCCGAAATAGGATGTCCTATGTGTCTAGCTCCAATAACCATTACGCTTCAAAGTTGTTAATTCCTGTCGTGCAGCCATAATCACGTCAAAAGCCTTTGCACATGAATCGCTTGAGCTCAAATAAAAGCTCTGTCTTTGCATTGCCCTTTTATAACTTCTGTAGGCGATACTACTGCCACCTGTATATTTGCATATTATTATCCCATGGCTTTTGTCACCTCTGTGTATCTAGTGATGAAACTGTCATTTTTTTCTATCTCCTGAAAAATCTCAACTTTTGAAATGCTTAGGTATTGTTACAATTTAGATATCGATATGTATTTTATATGTGTACATTGTAGTTTATTTTGTTAATAACATATACATTTGTTTTTAGTATTTTAATAGAAATATAATAAAATTGGGGTACAGTGAGACAGTTTTACTTTCTCGGTACCTCTTACGCAATGACTTGCTTGCCAACTATGAACTGTTTCATTCACAACAGCGAGCGCCCATCAAAAACCGAGATATGAGTTTAAAGAAAACACTCTGTTTTAAGTGACTTGTCTTTCTAAAAACTAAGAGTGATTGTTGTCTCGTGGCGTAAGGAAAACCTTAAACTATCTGATGTCTTCCATTTTCTCGTGGTATAACAAGGATTATCGAAATGAGTGGCATCGTTATTTCTGGACTTACAGTAGTGTTTGCAACGAGTGATTGGATGAATTAACGGTTCTTTCCCGTCTTTGCAACCGTTGGAATCGTTTGACCAACAATTACTTTGCAGTTCGCCCTTCTCTCGTACATGAATTTACAGTGTTAATGTGTCAATGTTTTTGTATTTAGTCGTTATAATAAAGTAGTTATTTTATACTTGGGACTTGCCTTATGAAAATACTGACTGCGAGTTCTTCGTCAGTGTACAATGCCATCGCATTTTCCCGCGTTTCCAATCGATAATTGGTACAATTGCACCTGTTACATCGAGTGAATCGATGTAGTTCTCTCGTAATCTGGAAGAAGTGAGTGACGAACATGGTGAGCGATCTGATATTCTCCGGCCTGAAAAATTTTCACCAAGCCGCGTTCGCCAAGCACCAATTCGTCTTCTCATCCGAATATTCTGGCCTACTCAACTACTCTTGTTCTCGCCGTAATTTTCACTGTTTTTCTAACGAGTTTTACAGAGCTTCTGCTAGAAATGTTCACCAATGTCCTGCTTCGTTTTTCCTGAGCGCGTTCGCTGCCAGCCACTCTCACGTGAGCTAAGCCGCGTAGGAGCTAGAAAGGGCATTCGAGGCAGCGCGGCAGGCGTAGGTTGAAACCAACGGGTCCGAATCCCGTACACGATCGACAGCTGGTCGTCGCCGCAATTGAGGCAATACCGCGGAAGACAAGTGGCGTCTCCCTGGGGACACTGCTCTCACCACGCCACTTCACCGCCAGAGGACATGGGTGAGGCGGCCGCACCCACGCGAATCTACGCGGAGCCCGGCGCAGCTCGAAGCGCGTCACGCGGAGGACCAGCGGATCCTCGCCTCACTTCTGGACCTCGCCAACCACCAGTGCCACTTCGCCAGCAAGATGATCAATGGGGAGATCGCCAAAAGGGTGGAACAGTTTATGAACCGTGAGAGATAAAAGAAAGAAAATTAATTCATTGAAAGGGGTGTAATGGAAACAAAAAAGGAAGATTTAATGTAAATTAGTTTGTAATTTATAAATATATATTACATTCATGTCATCAGATGCGGCTTATCAACAGTAGTATGAGTAGTAATTCCTGGCATGCATGCATCCATCCCATCTCCCCATCAAAGTTTCAGAGGTCTGCCGACAGAGTCAGGGACGCTCCATCGCAGCGAGGTAGGTCTTATTTGTCGCTTGTCTTCGTAAAACCTCAATGATTAAGTCCAACACACACACACACACAAGGGGGCAGGATCTTTTGGGGTATGAGAAAGATTTACATCTAGACCCAGAATCAGGTAAATTAGTGCGTATATTCTCCAGAATATGACGCATGTCAGCACTGAAAACAGAATATTGCACACAAATATACAACTCGAAATCAAATAACTGTACACACCCTTTGAAAATTGAAATCGTTTGCTCACTCTGATTCGAGTATTTCTACCTAATTCACTACTCTTTTTCCGACAAATATCCGTGCACGGTAATTATTGCTTGGTCAGCAACGTTTAAACAACAAAATATTAACTTCCTTGGCTGATTTGTGCAATAAATTATATCCCTATTTCTACATAGAAGTTTAGATTTTACACAGAACATATTATTTGATGACTTATTAAATACAAATATTTACAGTTAGTATCCTCGTCAAAGTTACACAAATAAGGTACAAATATTAACACAGCTTTTCTCATTGCGTTTAACACTAGAATGAACTGCGGCAGTATCGTTCAAGTCTCCATCGGCTCTCAATCCCTTTACAAAATTTTTGTTACCTTTGTCGGAGGTACAATACGCAGCTTGCAATCCGTTCGGCGTCGCCGCCGTGTGGCCTTGCCCCAATTTTGGCTGCGCCGTTGCCTCGCTTCCTCGCAGACCAGCCATCCGCGATGTCGCTCGAAACGCCGTCTTCTCTCTCCTGCCCCCAGATCCATGTCCAATCTCTTTTCGTCTTGCCTCTTGGCCACTCCCGGCACCAGAATCCTCACCTTTTCTTCTTTCTTCGCCGCTCTTCGTAAGCGGCCCACCGACGCGTGTTTCAAAGTCCTTACGCGTTTGCTAACGACGTATCGGTTTCTGGCGTTCTTTACTTCTTACTTGTTTAGCTAACTGCACAGTTCTACTGACGCCTCGCAACAGCTCATAGTTCTTGCTTTCGCGGCCACTATTCTGCCTCGTACTAGCTACTCCACTACTTTCTACCGTCTTTATGAAGTTACACTTCGTCTAGTTAAGCACAGTTCAGAAGACTGAATCTTCCGCTATTCTACTATTCTTTCGCGTAAACAGCAACTAACACTTCGTGCCGTATTTTCTACAAAATGGCGTCTCACAATCCTCTCTGATCTAGCTCGTCCGAACTCTTCGACGTTTCTCAACAAAAGGCTGCTCTCTCTAATTACTACCGCTCTGGCTGGTCGCACTGGACCTCTCACCTCGGTGTCTCGTTCAGAAAGAACGATCGGTCAGCTGCTCCGCTATTCAATATAAAATAATATAGGTAGCGTGACGTCACGACGAACCCTTCCGCGTTTTTCGTGAGCTAAAAGTTCGCCGCCGTCGCTCTGCAGGCAGCAACTAACAGATAGCGCTGTTTCGGTTGTAATTTATTCAGCTCGCCTAAGCTGCGGTAACCTCTGGTTTCGCCGATGCTGTGTGGATCGATTATTAAACTTGTGCTACAGAATGACACAGACTCTCCCGTATTAGTTTACTATTTTCTTTGGTCTCGGCTAGCTATTCGAACTTGCCCCATATTCTTGCCTGCTGCAATCTATCGACGCCCAAAATTCCATTTTTTTGACATGTTCGATTTCCGAATAGTAGATTATACTTTAAGAATATTAAAACTGAATACGGTATTCATAAAGGACAATTTTCTCTGAAAAATTTGGAGCTGTTTTTAAGAAAATGACGTTTAATCGCTATTGTGAATTCGAAATGTGAAGCTCTTTTTCACTGAAAATTTGTGAGTTTTCGAATACTTCATTAGGAGTCATTGAAAGCACTTTTACTCACAAATACAGTAGTACTTACACGTTGCCAGAAATATGCAACGGCGTGATCGTACTCTTTCAAAAACATTAAATTTGTGTAAATTTTGAAAAAAAAACAAACCATACCCCAAAATGAACTTTACATCGTATTAAAGAGGACAAGTAGCACAATCTGTTCGAAATGTTTGAAGAAAAAAAATGTGTTTTTGAGAAAATGGCGTTTTAACGCTTCTGAAAATGCACAATTTTGATCGAGTTGTGACGAAAAACTGTTGATTTTTCGAGAAACTTTATATGACATTGTTTATTTAAATCACATGTGCTCATAAAAAATACGACATTAAAGCATGTTAAAATCTAAAAATATGTATCAAATATGGTAAATACTCAATGGAATTTGATATAAATACTCCGTGATATTTCATTTCGCCGATCTTAAAAATTATATTATAAAATATTTACTTTCTTCTGTATTTTGAGAATAAAAGTTAGTAATAATTAAGCAAACGATTTTAAGAATTTGAGCTAATAACATACTTTAATAAATTGGTGAAATTTACTTCAATATTATAAAACTGCTTGATAATGTTCAACGTTACTGCAAATATCCTGTAATCAATAAATCATCTTTCAATAATATTATGCTTTGAAACGTTATTTATATAGAAAATAAACAGTTTCATGTCTAAAATGATGAGTCATTACACTCGAATTAACTCTCAAAAAGAAAGAGCATTTCCAATTTATTATACACATATGATACATGGAACTCAAATTTCAAAATATAAAACAAAATCTAAGCAGCTACAATATATCATATTTATGTGTTATGCATCAAATTACAAATTGTGAGGAATACGGATTATTAAAAAGTAAATTGTTTAATACAAGCATACTCCATTCTGCTTTTCGTGCATATTTATTAACATTAATATTCTTTAAACAAAAGATTTTGTATAAAACTATAATTAATGTTTATAAAATAATAAATGTTAATAAAAATTACTTACCACCCAAATTGCCCGCTCGCCCCACTCAACCAACCCAATAAAAGATCCGAAATCCCGCCTCTGCAATCAGTCTTAGACTCTTAGATAGGATGTACGCGAAGGGAAGACTTATATAGGATAAGCGAATGGGGTGGATTGTAGGAGTTGGGGAACGAAACAACAGAAGAGAGATTTCTCTTAGGACTAATAGCTCTTTGGACTAATCGGGGACATAATTATTTGCAGCACTCTGAAACTGCTCCGCGAAACTGCACCGTCTCGCACTTGTGCTTCTATCTAGTAGAATATTCAGGAATCATACTCGGGTGTTTATTTTTTGGCGCGTGAAGACAGGCCCTCACGCGCCAAAAAATAATAAACCAAGTATAAAATGATTGCCCGAATTGAGTTACGAGTGAGACGTTTTGGGGCCCAGATCAGGTTAATAGAAAGACCGAAATAAAGAGCACGTTGTATTTAAAATGCTCTCAAATTTATTTCTTCATGTTTATAAATTTCAATAATGTCAATAATTACATGTTATTTCATATTCCCTCACATATAATTACAAAATGGCGATAAAGTCAAACTACATTAAAAATGAATTTTGCTCGAATTACAAAGTCGTGAGATTCCTTCTTATTTCTGTTTTACTGAAATCCAGTGTAAGTGGACAAATATAGGCTGAATATTTGTAAAATGATTATCATTTACAGTCATTCATAAGTCATCCACACATGATCCATCAGTCATGTTTGTTAGTATGATTTTATTTTCTGGAAATGAAACCATTAATTTGGACAACTTTGTTAAGCCTGCTAATAGTGAATACAGAATTATTTTACATATCACCTTTGTCAATTTATTATTACGTTTTATGTTCCATTGCTCGTGGCTGGGCAGTGCGTCCGCCAGACGAGACAGTATATGCGCCTGACGTTCATAACAGATTGCGATGGCTATGATGCACTGCAAGCTGCGTTGGTCAATTCAGTGACGGTTAGCGTCGTTGTGTTTGGTAGGGATGTTCGAGGGTTGAAGACTTGTGTTGTTTTAGGTTACTAGTGCGTGATATATGGTTTCTTCGAAGTTGAGGAGTTAAGAAAGAGTAATGATTTAAAACTTCGGAGGTAGTGAACGATAAATATTTAATTTCCGGTGTTACAACTCATTAACCTTCATTGGTTGGTAACCGGGCGGAGTCTTGGAAGCAACAAGTGACAAACAACGGTAGGAAATGGGGTGTGCTGTAAGTACAGCGGTAGAAAAAGAAGCTGCGGAGAGGTCGAAAAAGATTGATAAAGATTTAAGAGCAGATGGAGAACGAGCGTCGAAGGAAGTTAAATTATTATTATTGGGTAAGTGATTAAAGTGTTCGGTCTAATAAAAAATATATATGTATTGACGTTGAGTCCAGCGTTTGTATGATCTCATGTACACCATTTAAAATTAAGTAAGGAAATTGCAAGTGTATTTATAGCATATAGCATTGATATAAAGGAAAATTTGAAGAGATTTAGCGGACTGACGTTTTTAGGAATTATCAGTGAAACTGTCTGTGGCTTGTGTATTTACTTTGCATGTTCGCATTTGAAAAAAAAACAACTACAAACGTTATGTTGTGTGTGTTCAAACCTGTATTAAGTGTATTTTCGAATTGAAAAGTAACTAATTATTGCATTTTAAATCATTTTCATTGGTATTTATTAAAATTTGATTATTATTTTCTTTGGGTCATTTCAGTGATTGAAATGTGCTTACGTTCAAGTGCATGGAAAATGTTTATATGTATTTTACTTATTTTGTTTTGTAGTAATTCAAAAAATTTAATATGTATTTCAGGGGCAGGAGAGTCTGGGAAAAGCACAATTGTTAAACAAATGAAGATAATTCATGAGACTGGTTACTCCAAAGAAGAGTGTGAACAGTATCGGCCAGTGGTATTTAGTAACACAATTCAGAGCCTCATGGCAATTATTCGTGCGATGGGACAGTTAAGAATTGATTTTGCAGATCCTGGCAGAGCTGTAAGTGTAATGATTCTGGCAATGCCTTAATGGCACAATGTTCATTTTTCTAAGTATTTGGGTGTTGTCCGTTGTAATGATTTTAACGAAAGAAATGAGGTTTTTACATGACCTTATCTTAGGAAAGTAACATTTTGTTATGTAATGTTGCTTCACCTTCAGAGCATTATAATCTTCAAACATAATAGAAAGAATAATTTCTATAAATTTGCATGTTTAGTATTGAGAAAAACAACAATGCTTTATTGGAATGTAAAATATTAGTTTTTAATGTTTCTGCCCTCGGTGACCAGAACAGATGTTAGCAGATGTATAGAGTTCTGCTTTCTGTCATTATTTCAAGTTCGAGGAATGTCCAATTCTTCTATGAACATTATGAAACCATGTACGGCTTCCATGAACATGAAGTAGATTTTGAATGAAATGTGAAGAGAATGGTTTCAAAAAATAGGAAACTTTAAAAATTGAAATTTCAATTTTAAATTATAATTTTTATTAATGTTTTGTAAAATTTATTTTGTTCGTCAGTGTCTAAAACCTAGATACTTCTGCATTCGCTTGTTTTAAAAATTGTTATAGTTGTCCTCCGTTCACTATATAATTAACTTCAGTAGTATGGAATTAAATATAGACTATTCCTCTTGTGAAATTAAAACCAATAGTGTTTAACTGTATGTATAAAATACTTCAAGCAGGGCAGTGAATCTCAAAAAGTTTATCACTTTTTATCCAATTTTTCTTTCTTCCTCTCCCTAATTGCCAATAATAAGCTGTGACTCGTTCTATCTTAGGAGGTGTTTGTATCATTCACTGTGTTGATGTGTAATAATTTATGTAGGTACTGCAACGTATTCTCTTTGATTTTATCATGCTTTCAGTTATTTTTAAGATTTGGTGCATTTTGGACATCTGTTGGCATAATGTCATTTGTGGAATAGTTCTATTAAATACCACTCTGACTTTGGGAATGCTGGGATAAATCCCCTCACTTCACGGGTTCGGGGATTTGTCAATGATTTACAAAAGACTTGTGGTATTACCTATGATAAATATTCCATTGTTAGTGCTCAATTGATTTTGAGATTAAGTTGTAAAGTAGAGTAACACATAAAGTTTCCTTATCAATTGTATCTACATTTCTGGGGTAAATAAAAATATATTCATGGTAATCAACCATCTTATGGGGTAATTACGTTATTTGGGTTGCTTTTCATAAAATACCGAACAGCAGTGTATATTTGCGAACTGTTAGTCTCTTTTCTGGTTCATGACTCGGAAATTACCCAGTTTACGTTGCTGTACTCATTTTCTTTTATTTTCTGGAATGGCATTTTCTAAATGTGCAAATTTGGATACTAGAAACCAAATTGTAACATTCTGTCCTGCTTTTCTTAATTTATTGACTTTTGTTTAGAGGTTATAGTTTTTTGAATTTTATTAAGCCAAATTTCTGAATTATTGCCTTGATTAGACATTGAAGCTTACAAATTATATTGAATTTTTTTGTGGCCAATTTCATTCTTAGAGTTACATTCTTCTTCAGTTTTCTTACTACAACGTTTCGAATCCTATAGGTTTAGATTTTTCTTCAGGTACTATGTATTTATTCTATACAAGCAAAACACAATAAGTACCCTTAGACCATTACATACATGAACCATAACAAATAAAGTTATTATTCAATTTACCATCAGTTCTTGTTTTCCATCACAGTCAGAAGTAATGTATGGATTTGTTAGGTGGATACAACTGTTGTCTTTATGAAACTGTGATTCATTTTAAGTAATTTGGGATTACAGTGTTACTGTTTTATCAATATTCATCAACATACTGATGTTTACCTAGGTTAGTTGGTATTACTAAAGTATTTTTATTTGTCAACTGTACATAGAATCTCACGTCGGTCTATCTAGGCAGTATTCTATAAGTATGTTGTAATGTGTTAGTGTCCATTTGAATATTCAGCGTATTGTCCATTTTATTTACATTAATTCCTAAATGATTGTACAGAATAAATACGTAGTATCTGAAGTAGAATCCAAAGTTAGAGGATTTGAAAAATAGTAGTAAGAAAATTGAAGAACAATAAACTTTCTGTAAACAATTGGTTCAAAAAATTCGTTATTGAACAGAGACATAAATCTAGCTAGATTTGTGACTTGTACACTACACAATATTCAATTTACCATTACAGGATCATGCTCGCCAGTTCTTTACATTAGCCAGTGGTGCAGAAGAAGGCGAGCTTACTCCTGATCTTGTGATGCTAATGAAATGGCTTTGGAAGGATGCTGGTGTGCAGCAGTGTTTTGCACGTTCTCGAGAGTATCAGCTAAACGACTCTGCTGCGTACTATTTAAATGCCTTGGACAGAATCTCTATGCCCAATTATGTGCCCACCCAGCAAGATGTGTTGCGTACCCGAGTGAAGACTACCGGTATCGTGGAAACCCACTTTACCTTTAAAGCACTCCATTTCAAGTAAGTTGTGAATTGTCATGCATATTTTGATGATTTTGGATAATAAATGATATGTATATTTTTTCAAATTTATTTTTAAAAAATTCAGTATTAAGTTTTTATGGTAGTATTGTACTCTTTTGTCAAGGATCTATTTGAATCCTAATCATGTCATATGGGTCTTTAAGAGTTGGTCAATATTGTAGACTTTATTTCAGCTGTGCATCATATATTGTTGAATTGTTATTTTATTTGTTACAACATTACTTAGATAATTTGGTTGTTCAGATAAAAGTAATTCATTCATCTTAATATATTTGAATGTGTGTTGATCTAAATGAATCAGTGAATGAGGCAAAAAGAGGCATCAGAACATTAAAAGCAGAGCTCTGTGACTCGTGCATTCCCATCCTGCTTCATCACTGTTAAATAATCTAGATGTGGAGATTGAGTTTGGATCAATGCATTTGTATTGCTTAAATTTGTTCATTTGTTGACACTAGTGAATAACACAATCCTGCCAGAGGGGGTTTTGAGAAAAATAAAGACAAATTTACTGCCTTCAAATGAGGGATCATCTTTCCATTAACCATTACCAATCACTGGAAATCTGAATACCATTTGCATATGAGATTAGTGTTCTACATATGAGTAATCACAAATTAAAACTTAATTTTTTGAGGTGGAAGAAATAAAAATTAATTCTTGTCTGTGTTCGAAACGACTATAGAGAAGAAAATCTAAGAGTTTTAAAACCTACGAATGTGCTTCATTATTTATTGGTTTGATAATTTGTGTGTTTTAATTACGTTTGACCATCGCATTGATTGTTCATTGTTACTTGCTAATACATTTCTTGTGTTCAGTTCTTGCCCTGTTATTCATGCATTCATATATGACAGGAAATTTCTTTTGGGGTATCATTTATTGTATTAATCATTTGTCCTCCATTTGCTGGTCTTTTATTGTAATTTTACTATATTTTGTATTTATTCTCAACCTTCAATATTTTTGCCATGCCAGTGAACTAAAAATTAACATTCGTTTCAGTTAGTACAGTGCAGTGAAACAAATATGTAGGATGTTCAGATCTGAGAACGGAATTAAATGTCTGATCAGGGGAGTTGTTTTCTTTATTTTGTTTTAATTCAGTATTTATTTAACATGCTATTCCCTATGTTTCGGTTATTTCTGGGCATATTGCATTGAAATATCTTCAATATGACATTCATAATTCTATAATGGGCCCCTGTTTCTAGAAACTGAAGATGTGTGCTTAAAATTAATTTTATTGCTTCTTATTTGTATTATATATTTGTTAGTTTTTATGTTTGTAATCGCAGTCAAACCATTTGACATGCATAACTTGCGAAGTCTACTAGCTGGTACTGAATCCAATCAATGAATTGAATTTGGAATAGTTATTGTGTGTGTAAAGTGACAACACAGATAAGATATTTGCATTAATAATAACTCATTTGTTGTTGTATTTCTTAATCGGGAAAATTGTTTTGTAGGATGTTCGATGTTGGTGGACAAAGATCTGAAAGGAAGAAATGGATACATTGTTTTGAAGGTGTTACTGCCATTATTTTCTGTGTTGCCCTTTCTGGTGAGATCCTGACTATTTCAAAATTCTAATTCTCTGTGATAATTTTGGTCTTTTACATAATTTTTGTTTTGTTTGTTTTTTTAATTGTCAATTTGTTGTGTAGGGTATGATCTTGTTTTGGCTGAAGATGAAGAAATGAATAGAATGATTGAATCTATGAAATTGTTTGATTCTATCTGTAATAGCAAGTGGTTTGTTGAAACATCAATTATTCTATTTTTAAATAAGAAAGATTTGTTTGAAGAGAAAATAGAAAAGAGTCCTCTAACAATTTGCTTCCCGGAATATTCAGGTAAGTTATTTGAAGAGGCATTAAAATATTAATTGTAAATATATTATAATGTTAATCATTAATATTGTTTATTATTACAAGCTTTTATCTGACCCTTAGCTTCATTATCATAGAGTAAGTCTTTTTAATCTATTTATTCAACTGTAAATCAGTTTGGCTGTTGTAAAAAAACCTTTTGCTGAAAAGAAAATAAGCTTTTGTTAACATGTCTGTAACGTCTTCCACTGATGTTTTAGTGCTTAAATGCAACCATTACCAGATATCTGGGAATCAGGGGGTTTGAATTGGGTGAATGTGTCTCTCTTCCATGTAGAAAATCCTGCGATTCAGAGCCCAAAAGACAGTTTTTTTCAAGTTTGAAAATGGAAAGAATGACAGAATCTTTTAATTCAGAAAAACAGTTTTTATGCAGATATGCCAAAATATTTTTTTCTCGAAATTTGGAATTACAATGTTATAATTTTTCATTTCTGTTACTTATATTAATCTCAAGTGTATCCACTGCACCACGTACAATTGAAAGAACTTTAATTGTAATGTTCCTCCACAAAATGGAAGCATTCACAAGTGGATTAGGAAGCATTTACAATTTCACTAAACAGGGTCACTGTACCATTGTAAAGATAGGATCATAGCAATTGCAGAAAAATACTAAAATAGAGGACACATACTCTCCTTTATTCCTGATATAATAAGTGATATTGTAATTTATTCTGCCTTGGTGTTGTGATAATATACATTTAGTTGACACGAGCATACTACACTGTAGCAAGACAGTCCTATCTTCCCTCTCTGACAATATTGACAAAAGAGTGAGGCCACTTGGTACCTGATTCAGCACGAAGTGTAACCTTGCTCCTTCCAATAGTCTTTTTCGCACCTCCCAGTTATATCTCTATAAGACTGTGTGGCAGTCGTGAAGATTAGAAGTTTTTGTGCAGTTTGTGGCATCTGAATTTAGAATGATGTCTGATTCAAATACTGGAAAGAAACTGTTGGAAGACTTGAATTGAATTTGCCTTATTTTACGTGGCAAGACTCGGGCCATCAGGCCCGCTCTTCCGTCTGACCACACAAATTTCGCTACACTCCTTTCATCAACTAGCAGAGAAAGGAGGTATTTCTTGGGCGAGAAACAGGTGATTTGAATTTAGCTCGGCGTCATTTAGGCTTGAGGATCTTTTACATGCAAGTAAATCTACTAACATGGGACAGCCGGCTTTACTTCCCCTCCGAAGGAAGGCGTACGAAGGATTTTCTCACCCTTAAAAATCCACGGCTTCGATCGGGTTTGAACCCAGCAACTTGGGTACAACAGTCCGATAAGCTAACCATTACGCCATCGCCGCCACCTTCAATTGCTGTTTTTGAATAAGAATAATAATATTAATTCTGTATAGTCATCATTAACAACCTTGGTTTAGGAATAATTTTCCTGTCTTGCAGTAGAACTCCAGAAATCTGAACTAATTGGGGGGTGTGGTCTGTTCGGATTCAGAAATGTTCGGGTTAACCAAAGAAATGTATCGTACATATATAACTACATCTATAGGTTTACCAGACAATGCAACATAGCGTGCAATGTAAGAAAATGGCATTGTAGCCTAGGTATCGCATCATCAAGCAGATTTGGTTTTTACAGCAAAACATTACCGATTTTGCAAGTTCCTCCTAATGAAAAGTTCATAAACGTGACATACACTATATTAACCTGTGCATGTTTCATTTTGACTACTTTTGTTTCGATAATTAGTTCTACAGTAATTATAAAATCCTTTCTTTACACTACAAATAAGCATTTTATTTGTTTTTCCTCTATCCCAAATTTTGTTCGGATTATCCAAAATTTAAGATTAGAGATGTTCTTTTGTAACTCAGTTTGCGAGTGATTTGCAAGACAAGCTAACATTTTGAAGATATTTTCACTATATATATGAGCAATGCTTTGCCATACGAGTAGAACTGGTTTGCCTTCCTTCCTCCTTTTCTCCCCTGAAATGGAATTGTGCCTATAGCTATTTTCTCTCAATATACTACTTTTGATAAACTTCGCTCTAGGCATGTGGGGAGAACTTTCTACCATCCTTTCCGATTGAGAAATTGTTTCTTTTTCACACTGTTGCTAGGTAAGGGAGGGGAGGGTCTTGTCTTGTCTGACACTACACTTCTCAAGTTCCCACGGATGTGGAAGGTTAGGGATATGCGAGAATTGCTGTTGTTCCTTGAAGTCCACTACCTCTCTGCCCAGACAGTGTAGGGCAACTTGCATTCTAAACGTATCATCTGCATGTTAGTTATTTCTTATGGGAAAATTCACTCTAATACACAAGTAATTTGGATTATGAGCACGTTTCTAGAACGGATTATGTTCGCAACGTTCTACTGAAGTGGATAATAAACAAGTATTCCTTCATGTGTTGAGTTCCTGCTGGTGTTGTCTTCTTGTTGGTCTTCCTGTACCCCTCTTGTCTTCTGGTCTAGAATTTAATCCCATCTATGGCAGTTGTAGAGTGACCATTCTCTTTTTAAGTCTTCTCTGTTTCCTTTGGTATTTTTTTTATTTCTTCTACATATTGTGCTTTTAGTTATTTTTATTTTTATTTTTTTTTAATCTTTCTCTTCTCTTCTAATTATAAAAACTTCATCTGAGCAATTTCCATGCTTTCAGTTTTCTTTGCTCTTGTTTTTCAAATTTCAACACTACACTTTAAACATTGATTTTGATGTAATATGATGAATTCTCACATTAGGTTGTTTTCTCCTTTGTCCAAAATGTCTCTTTTATTGTCTTGTATTTTCTATGATACTATTTCTGTAGTTTTTCTTACATATGTTTCTGATCTAAACCAGTTGAATTTTTGAGGTAATTAAAGGAGGTAATTTGTTCAATTATTGAATTTTCTATAACTATTTTGACTCTTGAGTTCTTTGCTATAGAAGGCTAACGTTTTTGTTTTCCAACTGGATGTTTTTCTTTTATATTCTTTGCTTATTTTGCTTAATATGAGGTCTGCTTTCTGTAGTGTCTCTTAAGAGTCTGTTATTATGGCCTGGTCTTATGGAATTGTGCAATCTTGGCAAGTTCATAAGAATAATATTGTCAATTATTTCTGGATTCTTGTTACATAGTTACTCGTTTTCAAATTTTAATCATATGATTTAGGTAAATGTTGAAAATTTTCAAATTTTCCCATAATTTCCAAAAATTCCCATTGTAGGCTTTTTTGTAGCTAATGAACTATAAATATGTTGCTAAGTTATGGTCTTTTTTCGATTATCTGTCGGAATGTGAAAATAGAATCTTTTGTACTTCTCACCTTGTGAAACCTACATTGTTTTTCCTGTATAATTCTCCTATTATTTCTAGTCTGTCTTATTACATATGCAAAAGTGTTTTATGCCACTGGTAGCATACTGAAGCTATTGGCAAAATTTGGTGATAACATTGAGGACATGAGTAACAAATACATACCTATATTCTTTAATTACTAAAAAATGTGGAAACATATCATCCCTTTGGAGTAATGTAGATGGCCATAAATTTATTGTAGAGGCAAAATGTAAAGAAAGATATCCTAGTCACTTTTGAGAAATTTTTGTATGAGCGCACATCATAAATGGGCTGCTGGTTTTTTGGTACTCAAAAACTACAAAAGTACAAACTAAAAAAAAATATTAAATATTTGTTGTGATCGAAAATACATGTAGATTCCTGCCATAAAATTAACAAAATCTGTAATTTTGAGAAAGTCACTGAATGCATGTAAAGTGCTCTTTCTCTAGTCTCATTCCTTTCTGATCTGTGATTGCTTGCGTGACCTACTTAAGCATGCCAACAAAGGAACAATTGTTTATTCAATTATAAAAACAATAATTGTGACATTAGCCATGTTTATTAAGAAAAATGATATTATATAAAACAATATTTAATGTTAGATTATATAGTCTCCATGAAATGTACAATGTCAAATGAATTCTATATCTCTAATAAGCCAATATAGTTCATACTTCTACTAATAATTATATGTAAATAATAATACGAAGTATGTAAACATTTTACAGAAAACAAAAGATAATTAGTCACATGTACTTTATATATAATTTCTTGCAAAATAAGATACATTGTTTATTTGGGCAAAGTTCTTTAGTGATTTTGCAAAACCTATTAACAATACATGATTATAAATTTTCTTTAAAATATTGTGCAAGTGTTGTCATCAGGAAGCAAAAGAATGCAATTGGCACACATTGTGCTGGTATGAGTAAATATTAAGGATAGAATATTGAATTGTAATTAGAGTAGAAATAGAAATGCAGGATGAATCAGAAGTCAAATTTATTCATATGAAAAGTTTCTGAGTAATTCTATTCGAGTACTATCAAATTCACAGCTAAATTCATGGCTAGATGTTATTTCTTAAAATATAACAGCTTTCCTATATTTAAGATGAATTATCATGTTTTGATAAACTTTTCTGTAATTGATAGCCCTCTAAATATATATATAGGTATTTATTAAAAATCTTGTGATCAAATTGCTATAAATATATAGGCTGATTGTAAAGTGCAATGGACAGTCACTTATTGTAATCGGGATAGTTATCATTTTTATGAAGTTTCTCATCGACTAATTCTACAATATTGAGAAAATAATTTTTGTGATCAGAACTATTTTATTCTCTCAGTTATCTTTTTGAAACTTGTCTCAATTACATAGTTATGTGATCTCTAGGTTAATGAAAGACCCAACAGAGAGTTGCTGCTCGTGTACATGGTGACAGAAGTGTCCATGGGGAAAAAATTGGGAAGGATCCTTGTGCCTATGCAGCGTCTTATATTAGCGACAATTTATTCACATTCTTGTATTTATGAGCACATGTGCTCTAATGTCGGACAAAGTGTGTTGAAAACTCAAGATTTCTGTGAAAACTAGCTCAAAATTCTGCATTTTCAGAATCACTCAAATGCCTTTTTTTCTTTTTTTTTAATGGCTCCAAATTTTTTGAATGGATATTGCTAATTGTACTCTTTAAAGTTCATTTGTTTTGGTTCTTGTATTGTTTTTTTAAAAAATTACAAAAATATAATTTTTTTGAAAGATCTCTCATGTCGTTAAAATGCACATTTCCACCAATTTGTAAACACTATTATATTTGTGATTTAAAGTTTGTCAAATAACTTCGTGGTCAGGCGGAAGAGCGGGCCTGATGGCCCGAGCCTCGCCATATTCATAAAGGCATATTATTATTATTATTATTATTATTATTATTATTATTATTATTATTATTATTATTATTATTATTATTATAAATAACTTCAAATGATGTTTTTCGAAACTCAAAATTTTCTGTCTGAAAGACGTTCAAATGTCTTATTTACAGTAGCGCATCAACACCTTTTTCTTAAAAACTGCTGCAAATTATTAAAAAAATTGCAATTTAGCATGACGTATTTCTGTTCTTTAATATTCTTAAAATAATATTTACGTTCTCCTATTAGGAAACGGAAAAAATGGAAAATTTTGTAAAAAATATACTTTGAGCAGCGATAGATGACGCCTAGCAAGAGAATGGGGAAAGTCTGGAAAGCTAGCTGAGACCAAAGAATATAGAAAACTAATAAGACAAAATCTGTGCCATGCTGTAGCATCACTTGTTCTTTTCTTGTGAAGGTATAAGTGTTTCTTGTGTAACAATGTGTCCCTCAAAGCAAACTACAGTTTTTGCTGTAGCTTACTTTCTCATTTGATAATCTGGAATTATACCTTTTCATCTATTGTGGCCAACTATTCAATATTATTATACTATCTGCAGTGTGGCGGTATCACAATAAATGGCTTGTGCTCTATACCACAAATTTACAAAATTGTGGCAAGTGATAATGCAATAAGGCTCTTTTGAAATTCTTTACACAGTTGACTCTTTAAAAATTGAGTTTTTATTTTTTAGTGCTAAAACTATTTTCTGATTCAGAAGGATGTCTGTAGTGTTTATAAATCTCATTTTGTTTGTTTTCTTATATTGAAATTTATTTGTTTTTAATTATCAATGTTTGTGTTTCAGGTTCCAATACATACTTGGAAGCTGCTGCCTACATCCAGATGCAGTTTGAAAACTTGAACAAAAGGAAAGATCAGAAAGAAATTTATACACATTTTACATGTGCAACAGATACTAGCAACATTCAATTTGTGTTTGATGCAGTCACAGATGTTATCATCAAGAACAATCTGAAGGATTGCGGTTTGTTCTGAATACATTTTGAGTATGGATGCTGTGCTTACATGTTGCAATTTGTCCTTTATGAATGCTGTTCATAAACTGAACAAATGTGCTCAAGAAATCATAACTTCTTAATGTGTTAATTATGAAAACTAAAGGACAACTTGCATATTACATTGGCAGGTGAATTTTGTAAAAGATTTGCATTGCACATGTGGATTATAATGATATTTGACAACTTCCTCCATGTAACATGGAATTACTGACACTGTTACTATCAATGTCACTGGTATTTGTAGAAAAGAGATAGTAATCTTCAAAGTGTCTGACAAATTCCCCTTAAGTTGTCTTACGACTAATATGTAGACTTGGACATTATATACACAAGATGACTTTTTTAAAAGTATTTTATAATTTGCCTTGTTTTATGATTCACCAAAGACTGGAAGTGAGAGGAAAAGGCTCTGTTTATACAAAATTGGTATAATGGTATCTCTGGGTCCACAGGGTAACCAGTATTTCTTCTTATCTAACAAAGCCAATGAAAATTTTGCTATATTTGAAAAGTTTATACATGTACCTTGTGGAATAAGACAGACAATAAAATTCTCCCTAAAAGTTTGCAATTTTAAGAGCTAATCAGATTTATTTTTAAAATTCGATGAGTAGAACATATTTATCTGAAAGTTCCACCTTCTTTGACTATAATTTGTGATAAAATAAAAAAATATCTCATTGTCCTTCCCCAAAAGTGTCAACGAATGCTTGATGATGAAGCGCTTCCAAGAAACAACTATGCTGTAAATCTTGTCAAAAAGTAGGCGATATACTTCCATTTAATTTATTATTTTGTTATTTTCATTTGAGGTGACTCAAGATACTGGCATCAATATATACAAAAATGTTTCATTTTCCAGAAAGTGATGTAGATCTGTTGTTGATAGTTTTTCAGGCAATATCTTACTAAAGATGTATATTGAAATGATTTTCATGATAGCTAGAAGGAAATATTTAATGGTTTTAGTGGATTCATAAAATATGGGGGGTCTTGTAATGACAGTTGTTAAGATTAATCAACACCTAACTTTCTGCTTCTTTTTCTTTTAGTTTTTCTTTCTTTTGTCGCCTGTAACCAATTCATTTTTCATTTGTGTACACGGCCCTTTATTATTCTTTTACTTTCAAATTATGTAACTACAAAGCTGAATTTTTTTGACTATTTAAAGAACGTGAGTGTATGAGAACAACATTGGTGATGACCAACACAAAATTATTATTGAGATGTCTGTCTCTCTCTAGCTTATCTTTGGTGATACATCTTTGCGTAGCAAGTATGTATTTGAGTACAGAAAAACATGCTGCACATTTGTTGTTTATATCGTTGAAGAACTTTTTTTTTTTCTAATAATGAAAAGGAAGAGATATATTGCACACAGCATCCATTCTCATCAGAGTAATGATACTGTTAATTATTATCTTCTGTCTTGAAAATGAAAAAATTGCAGTAGTATAGTGTTGTCTGCAAATGTTTCTGCATGCTTTTTAATTCGTGTCCTATCATTGTGAAAATGTTTTGTGTAATGCAGATTTGGTATCTAACATAAAGTGCATTGTGGGGTTGCTTGTGTACAGTATGCCACCCTTCAATGACATTAACATGACGAGTCAAATAAATATATTCAATTTTTATATATAATATATATATATATAGTATATATACATGTATACACGTACAGAAAGGGTCAGATTATTACTGTATATTTACAGCGCTTGTAGATTAATGTATCTAATTCCTTGAATTAAGTTGGAATATCATTTGTTAATGGTAGGAAATTATTGAGCATTTAACCCTTTTTTTTTCTTTCTTTTTTTTTTTTTAACTGCAGAACCAAGAAATCATGACACATATCCACAAGAGAGCCACAGGCGCAGCAATTGCTCCTGCTGCTCTTCTTGTGTTTATCCCCTTACTCATCCTTCCCTTTGCTTCAAATTAATGTTTTAATGCTGCATGTAATTTGATTCAATTTTTTGTGTAGTTTAAACTAATAATATTCTTTCTGTTTAAGAAATGCATCTTGAGACTCATTTTAATGTTCGTTCATGACTTACGTTTTTAGACTGATATTTAAATTAATTTTGGCTTTGGGAGAACATTTGTCCGTTTTGAAAAATCACAAATATTTTACCAGTGAGCATGCTTTCCTGATCTGCTGATTTCTGCATTTATAATCTTGAGATATTCTCAACAATTTTGAACTTTTATCAGTTGTATATTATTCATGTCACAGTTGTGTTTTTGATTTCTTTGTATTATGTTACAGTTGACATATTAATTGAATTAAGAGTTCATTTCATTGTCTTTTGTTCATTCTGTCATGTCATGCAAACAATTATGAGAAATAGTGTCTGCATTCCATATTTTATTGGGACGTGTATATGTGTATTCTACACTTTTTATATATTTATTTTCTTAATTACATTTTTTATAGTCCTTTTGTTCTTTTTCAACCTAAAACATACAATGTGTATATGTACTATTGGTTTCCCTAGTCTGTGGACTGAATATGTGTGAGAGGAGAGAGACAGAATGTGTATGTGTGTGTGATTGCATGCAGATGTGTGTCTACTTTGTTTCTTATTTGGGACCATCTTGTCAGATTCAAAAATATTGTTTAAACAGTGGTATTCCGCTAGTATTCTTACAAATGGGAGAATCTAATTATAGATTGTCAAGAAATAATCGAGATCTGGTGCAAGTTTACTTTTGTGGGAAATAGGGGGAGGGGAAATGCTAAGATCTGGTTTGTGTTGTAGTTACAATACAGGAAACAAAATTCCATCCAAATAATGAATGTATTATGTTTGACATTTGTTGTTTGCTGACCTGGGATAACTGTTCAATTTTCCATTTCTTGGATCATTTAAGTTTGTATTAAAAAAAAAAAGTGTGCATATATTGTTTGTGATAATTGTACTACTACATTGTCAATTCTTTGTCTTTCTGATAAAGGCTAAACTAATTATATAGTTTCCATTGTAGTAGCATAAACGCACAGTAAAACGATAGTTATATAATTGATTAACATAAAAATAAAATTTTCTGCTGTGAGGTGAGCAGAGGGAAGGATGAGAGGCCTTATACTTCTTTATGTAATTTTTATTGTCATGGAGAAAATGGAATTGCTAGTAATAGAAAGTGAATATATTGCAGGATCAAAAGAAATATTCATGTGATATTGCGGTAGTGGAACTATATATTTATATCTTATAATTTGAAGGTTTACATTTCTTGTATCATGTGTTCACCTTGATGCCTTACTGGAAGCGGTCATGAGTGACTGCCTTTGGATGTACCTAATTGACAGTTCTTTTGCGTGAGATTGTGTCGAAGTGTGGAATTGATATAGATTTTCTTGCTAACATTCAAGATTCTCAGTATGTGTTCAAATGCTCCTTATGTATAGATATTAATGCTAGACTTTCTATGGGCTGCCAAATTTGTTCTATTTTATATGTTATATGCAGGAAAGAAAATTTATATTTGCTATTGTCTTTCGCTGGTTGTATACTGTTACGCTTTAGAAGTTGTGAATTGTATGTACATTGTGTTAAGTCTGAAGATGTATTAACCTACGCTGTTACAAATTTCATGACATAGTGTGAATGTTAAATTGATGGGCTTTGGTGAATATTCTTCTCTTGGAGTAGTCATTAAGAGTAATTGTTTATTGGGCACTGTGGAACCATACATTAGCAATAATGTGATTAATTTGCATTTCCCAATATGACATTTACTCTTTGATCCTGTATTGCTGTCTTCCTAGTGATTCAGATGAGTCTAATCTACTGTAAAATTCTTGCCTTTGATTAAGCATGATTTATTTTGTAATTTATTTTTAAATATGGTTCTTACGTTGATACAATTTTCAGAGTTTTGACAATATTACCATTACCAATGTTTAATTTTGCTGCTTACACAGTTGGAATTTACTGTATTGTATTCAGCACCCAAAGGATATCTTTTGCAGTGACTTTAAATTTTATTGTAATTAAGAGATAAGATTTATTTAAAATGCTTGCCACACCATGTTTCAAGTCTGAATTAAAATGTTGAAAAACCTGTTCATTTTCAAAGAATACCTTATTTGCTTGCATATGACAATCAGATCAAACTATCATTAACAAAATTGAGTGCAAAATAGTTATTCAATTTGGAATACTGCTTTTAAGATGCCTGGGTCTTCTTTTGTTCTGTTTCAATTTATGTGCCTTTTTTGAATGGAGTGGTGTGATAAGGGGTCATTTAATCGTCCTTACTACAGTTTTCTCGGTTTTGATTGTTGATTAATGATGTATATGAGCATATAAGGTATGAATACTAAAATTGAGTTATAAGCTGTTATCCTCTTGATAAAACAGTTCATGTCATTTATGTCTAAGGCACAGCTAATGCTTCCATGTACTGTTATAATGGTGTTGGATCATTAAAATGAGTGTGTAAAATGTTTCATGAGCAATGAAGGAACTGTAAATATCCTTTGGGTAATTAAGCAAAATATCCATTGTTTATTGTAGGATCTTCAATTTTGTTTGGTAAATTCAACTTGACAAATATGACATGCATTTAAACATCACATGCTATTTTTTTATATTCAATATTTATATAATTGTCTCAAATAAATCAGTATTTTAATATTTTGTTTCCTACTTAAGTACTGCCAGTGTTATACAGCTTTCTTTTGTCTTGGGATTCTATATAGAAGAGTTTGATTGTTGTCTCATAGTGGATACAGTTGTGTGTATACTTAAAGTGTGTGACTAACACAGGCATCAATTATGCATTTTTCTTTGCTACGGAAATTGTGCCTTCGCTGGATAGGTAAGATCATTGAATTAAGTATTTTATGAAATGATCTCTTTGGAGAAAATAGTGCCATAAAATATGAAGCTTTAAATATTAAGTTTCCAAGAGTATCATTTCTATTCAGTGCCTTGCCATTTGTTTGGATTGTGTGTGCGCAAGCTCTTTGACAATATGACTAATATTTATAGTCAGGTATTGTATGATTGTGTAATGCATCATAATGAATCTATTATCTATTAATATATTTTTAGATATTTATTGTATTTGGAAATGCAGTCATGTCAATAGATTTATATGTAAGCCTTGTGTAAACATTTTGGTAACAGATGTATTTCTTCTGTATCTGTGTAGAAAGGGGGCAAATGTATTCAAAATACTGTATTAGGTGAGCTATAGCAAATGCTGCCTGCAAAAAAAAGCCATTATTGTGAATACAACTGATAGTAAATATATCTATTTCTTTTCTCTATGTTATTTCTGCATTTTAAATTTCTTCCCATCCTTTATAGGCCTAAGATCACCGATCATTAAAGATAGTCTGTAGTGCAGCAGCGTAAGTTCGATAGGGACTGACACGGGGCCCTGTGCTGATCCCCAAATTCAAAATTAAATAAGTATTTTATCTACAACCGTGTCTAATAAAATCATAGTAAATTTAAACGAAGCGCCGTGTTTTATTTTCTTACATATACTTTGTAAGAAGAGAAAGGTCTGTAGTTGTGCGTCGGAAAACTGTGAATTTTGGCAGAAAAACTCTTACTGCCAAGCCCTGGTAATTGATATATTGTGTTGGCATATATAAACCGTTCAGCCGATTTTCTTCAAAATTGATATTCCCCATTTGATCTGGGGATTCGAGACTTTCAACTGGATATTTTGATTTTTAAGGCTACTTCACATGAATCCTCAAAAAAAATTTCAAAAATCAAAAATGGCCCTCTGTTGTTTAAACTTTGTCCCTGAAGAGCGTAAAAAATGCTTAACTGTAGGTCTTATGGTTGTTAAAATCCTAGATTTTTGAAAATTGTAAAAGTGCAATTTGTTTTGGGTGTCTTGCTACAACTATAATATTGAAGGTAAAGATTTTTTCTGCAATGATATCTGTTCTTTAAAGGCGTCTTGACATAAGGCTATGTTTAATTTTTGAAAATAGTAGTTTTAGTGTAATTTTGCCTGAAATATATATACTTAAACATTTTTTGACCATATATTTTCTCAAAAACGGCTCCAAATTTTTTTGTTAAGTTTTCTCCTATGTATCAAGGAAGATAAAATATATTGTGCTTGCCCTATTATCGGTAAACTCTCCGTATTTTCGAAAATTACAAAAAGTTAACATTTCAAAACCACAAAATTGATTATAGCGATTTTTGCCTTAACCCAAAGGTGGCCCGGTATGAATTTGCATACCGACGGCGCCCCGAGAGAAATATAGTAGCAAACTCAGAGTTTTTCAACGTACTCACTTTTGTAAGTTTTTTCGTTAGTAGAGGATGTGTAGTATGTTGAAATTAAGTATAATGTCTTTGCATTTTGTAGTTTGTATTCTGGAGGTCGAGCAAGGACGTGGTGATTTTTACTTGGAGCATGGTGACGCACCGATATGATTTTTTTCGGAAAAATAGTCATGTTTTAAGTAAAGTATTTATTGTTGAAAACTATACTATAATAACTAAGTCAAACTTTTATAATATTTTAAAACTCGTTATTAGCTTCAGTGGCTTTGAAGAGTACAAGTTTAATTTTCGAGGTATGAAATTTCATACCGTGGCCAATGAAGGAAACTTTTATCACTTTAGCAAGGAGAACATCCCTACAGATGCTGAAGCCCTTAATTAAAATATTAATTTTGAAGGTGAGGTGCCGGCTAAAAGTGTAGATAGGTCAAGCGAGCTCGAGTTGGTTTTGCAACCTGCCGCCGATGCAGTTGTGAGCGATGAAGATGACGCAGGCAGTGATTTGGAGGACACTTGTAACTTAGGGAACGGGCGTACTTCGCCAGCCTGTGGAGATTCGGAGGATTTTAATAAATTTTGATAGTGGTTCTTTTCGAAAGACGCTCGTTGGCAAATTAGGTATAGCGTCAGGTTATGGTGCTATAACTCCCCCAGGTTTCCTTATTAGGTTCGAACATTATGTAGCGGCTAAAGAGAACCTGACCATACAGCTGGAACTACCGCCGCCGCTGGGCTGCGGATTTCTGCCAGAAAATAGCATTATTTACAGTGATAATTTTTAATAGCAGTACCGAACCTGAAAATTTGAAATATAAACAGTGATATATTATTGGTACCAATCAGATCAGGTACATCAGTAGACGTGCAATTCTCATTCAGTCGGCGGTGACTTCACGTATATAGATCGCAGCGCTCTGTCTGCAAATGTAATGTGAACGTAATACAAGACTGTCTGAATTGTTTGAGTAATTTATGTATTTTATCAATCGTGAAATAAACGATCTGGTTGAAAAATAATATTTCTGTCATTGATAAGTTTGTAAATGCGAAGAGAAGACCAAAATTTAAATTTTAAATTATATAATGAAATTACAAATATTATAATTTATTTTCTCTAATAGTTAATTACATTGAATGTTTTCATTCAAAAATTCAGTTTATAATCACAAAATTAAATTAATGACATTTAATTAGGAGGCCCCGTATTATATCGATCCAAATCACCTTTGTTACGCCACTGCTGTATTGGAAGGTCATTTTATTAATTCTAGTTCTTTTTTAACGCTGGAGAGTAAATGATAATTCTGAAATTGTGCGTAGGAGTTGCGAGAGTAGCGTGTGGGTTGCGCTGTAGGTAGGGTTAGATTGGAATGTGCTTTCGGCCCAGCTATATTTAGAAGTGATTTAAAACGGGTGCCACGGGCACCGCACTTTCAGGGGCTCCGCGCAAATGAATGAAAGTTCAAAATACGATACCAACATTTTCAAACAGTCACTCTTCTCGAACCTTGGAGAAACTAAACGTGAGAGCAGGAGCGTGGCTTCAGTATCTGACTACATATTCATTTTTAGGAATCGCGCGCTGCCATATTAGTTGTCGAACTTCAGCGTAGCAGGACACGTTTTCTTGGATTGTAATCTCCCTCGAATAAGTCCATTTGGATTATGGAGGTTGAAATGGAGATGTGCTACGTTGATAATAATGTAAAAGATACTCCAGCCCCTGTGATGATTGGCACTGAGGATCTTATAATACTTCCTGCTAAGATATTGGGAGACTCAAGATGAGGCTGACTTGTCCACTACACATTCACGCGGTTTTACTTTCTCGCTATTGCTTACGCGGTAGTAAGTATTTTTATGCTAAAAAACTGCGAATTTTCGTCAGAAAAACTCACTGTCGGGCCCTGGTGACGAAAAACTAATGATGTAGATTCTGAGAAGACGTCACATAATTGACAAGATTAACACCTTGCAGTAAGAATCATTAAGTATTGAAGAAAGTGTCATGGTTACCTTTGTCTGGACGAAAATAAACATAGAATAGTCTCCTTAAGTTATTCACGCGCTGTACGTTGTTTTTTTTCTTTCTTTGACACGTTTTGAAGCGCAGGTCACGGAAGCTGTTTTAACGTGCTGGGAATTGCTTGTCAACGTACCGAACCAACTTTCAATGCGCCCAATACGCGTATTACTAAGCTTCTCTACACGATTGCTACAAAACTGCTCGCGGCTCCAGATGCTCAAACAATGCGATCTCGTCGGGTCTTATGAGGGAAAAAATTGGATTCTGGGAAATTTCTACAATTTGCAAATCTTTTTCGCCGGCAGGCCAAGTGGTGGTGCGATCTACCGATCACTTTTGGAAGCAGTTTGAAGGTTTATTTCAAAGAGTATCATATAAAATGATTTTTTTTTTGCTATTTGTGAGAGAGTTCGCGGGTACTTGGGTCAAATTAATAATCTCGAACGCGTGAAGTTTGAAATGTATCATCCTTCTTAAATACCTTAAAGAGTGGTCAAACTGAATGAGTTCCAAGCGTAGCGGAAAATTTGAATTAATTTGGCCGCCTATGTCAACAAGAATTATGGTTAAATAATTACATAATTCGATCATAAATAAATATTCAAATCAATTTTGCCAAATAAAGGAAGGTAAACGAAAACTAGGTCTTCTGGGGGGCTATGGCCTCCATTCCGCCTGAATCCGCCAATGACTGAGTTGCGATTCAGGTTTGTCAGATGTTTTGTACAAACATCTGCAGTTAGATGGTTGTAAATACTCCAAATTTCGACCAAAAAGAAAAAAATCTACTTTCCTAGCGGTAAATTTGAATTTGCATTAAAATAATATTTTTTGAAGGATGTTTTTAGATAGTGACCCTATGAAATGCTTGATTTTTTTTAACAATTTTTTTAAAAAAATGATTTTTTGTTAATAAACATTGTAATTAATAATTTAAGTAAAACATACTTTTTGTAAGAATAAGATATATCTTAATATTTAAAAAATAGTTATGACTATTCTTATGACTACAGCAGATGGGAGGAATACTTTACGGGATATAATAAATGTTTTCAAATGAGATAATTTTATTTATTATATTGTCATATCACATTAATTTTTTGTGGTTGATTGTATCTAAACTGAAACGCAAGATTTATTGGTAGACAGAGGTGGATTTACGCATAGGCACAGTAGGCACGTGCGTACGGCGGCAAATTTTCAAAGGCGCAAATTTTTCTTGATATTTTCTAAAACAAATTTAGGTTTTCTAAAAACTATATCAGCATAAATCCTATTTTTATTTTAAAAATGATTTAAATGAGACTAAAGCCGCCCCTCAACCTTTTATTTATAAATTATGCTTGAATTTCAAATGGGGACATTTTCAATGTTACAGAATACATGGAAAGTATTCGCCAACGACTTCTGATTGGTTGTTTGAGCAGAAAGAACTACATTCTTAGAGTAAGTAGTTTGAATTAGTCAATCAGAAATCGCTGACGGATTTCGATATTCATTCATATACGCGCTATTTCTATTACGTCTTGAATTAGTTCTAGAAGACGGATCTGGAAATAACCCTTTTCTTTCTTTTGTTACAATTGTTGTGTATTATTTATTGTAAGAGCCTGCTGAGTAAAAATTATATTTTGGAGTTTAAAAATGAATGATTATCGAAAAAGGCTCACCGGAAGTCAATATGCAAAAATCCGAAAAGAAAAGGAAGAGAAATGTCAAAATGAAATTGATAAGGCAAAAAATAAATTAATTCTTTAAACCTATATGTAAAACTGATCACTGCTGCAGTTCACTCGACAATTCTATTACTGAATTAGTATAAACATATAGATTAGATAACATATTTAGTTTTCAGCTTGCATATTTTTTCCATCTACTAATAACTTGTGATAAATATATGTTAACATTAATATATTTTTAATGCAGAGTTGTGTTGCTAAAATATTCTCAAAATGCAAAAAATGTTTAGTACAATGATTAGAAATTAAATATTCTTGACGTGTTGTTGTTGTTGTATTCATTAAAATGAACTATATCTTAATATAGAATTTAAATAAATTAGCATAAAATTTTACTAAACTTTATTTTATATAATATGTAATAATACATATAATATTTTGTCTCTTTTATTTATTCAGGGTTATCACTGAATCTAATAATGAGACTCCAAAGTTCCAAACAGCTAAAAATGAAATGGTTCCTCAAGCAATTGAAAATATAACTGCGATTGATTATGAGTCGATGATTCAACCGATGTAAATAGTTTTAAGCATTTTTTTTATAATTAGTTAAACCTTTATATTATAATCTTTCTAGAATATTTGTTTATAATATTAGAATACATTATTATAATAATTTAGTCTTTTCTTTTTTAATTAAATAGGATTTCTACCGATTGTATACAACTGCAAGAACATAAAATTGATGAAACCATAACTTCGACTGATAGTTTTTGTTGGAAAAGCGATCCAGCTTTCTGGTCTATTAATGAAGCTACACGTGATCATGTTAAATGAAGTCGTAGGCTTCTGCGGCCAGTCATGTGGGTGATCTGGGCTGTCCGGGTGACGCCGCGTCGAAGGCTGTGTTGCCGACTTTTGGACCATCCTGTCGTGGTCTTCCTCAGGGCTGGATGCTAGCCATACCAGTATGTAATTTTATGTAGATAAACGAACTGAACATTAATAATTGTCGTGGACAGTCCTACGACAACGCGTCAAATATGTCCGGTCTTAACACAGGTCTTCAAGCCCGTATGAAAGATGTAAATGCTCTAATTGTATTCATCCGTTGTTCTGCTCATTCTTTAAATTTAGTTGGTACAAATGCAGCTGAATCATGCACTGAAGCATGTACTTATTTTCTACTTCTACAAAATTTATATACTTTCTTTAGTGCATCTACATCAAGGTGGGACATACTTCAAAATTTAGTAGAAAAAGGATCCAGTACATCCTCTTTGAAAAGTCTTTCAATTACGCGCTGGTCAGCTCGAGATGATGCATGTCAGGCTCTAAAACATCGTTGGCAAAATGTTTTAGATGCCCTTCAAATTATATCTGATGATTCTACTCAAAAACCGTCAACGCATGCAGAAGCTAAATGTCTTATTGTTGCTTTAAATCGACTTGAAACTGCTATTATGACCGAGGTGTGGGATTCATTTTAGACTGCTTGAATGCGTCGAACAAACAACTGCAAAAAGTCGATATCGATTTAAGTTGGTATTTACACTTCACTTGTAGAACTTTCAAAAACCAACAGAGGGAGAAAGAGAGAGAGAGGGGGGGAGAGAGAGGGATATATATATA
>BOPP01000087.1:5110270-5113057 GCA_017312745.1 Gryllus bimaculatus | reverse complement strand
CATATTGATCAGCAATACTCATCCTGCTAGTCGTCTTGATCTCGACACACCTCTACAAGCAGTAGCTGCAACCCTGTAAGCAAATAAAATTAATTTTATTTTCATCATGTAGAACAGTAGGCTTTCTCCGACGTGCTTTAACACTGCGAAGGGCTAATAAAATACTTTCGGAAGTAGCCGAAACGACGAGCTCGATGTGAATGGCTCTGGTAGCCATGCAAGTGAAAACAAGAAAAACTTTTTCAGGCTCCTTCGAGTGTGGGGAGAGCTTGGTTAAAACAGGACCGGCATAATCAAGGTCTGGGTGTAGAAAAGGCAAAGAGGATTCCACACGACAGGAATGAAGAGGCGCCATTAGTTTTTCACTTATTTTCGCCCTCGCTCTTAAGCACAGTGCGCATTTTTTGACTACCACTACCACTTTTGACCATTCTTAAACCCTGAATTGGCCAAAATCTGAATTCGAGAAGCGCTAATAAAGCTGAAGGAACTACATGATTATTCTTACAGTGCACCGATCGAATCAAAACATTTGTAACGATGTTTGGCTGGTAAAACGATAGGATGTTCATGATCGAAAGTAAGTTCAGATCTTTCTAGGCGGCAACCGACTCGCAGTAGGCAGTCTTGGTCGAGAAACTGATTCAAAGATAATATCGAACTTTAATGATCAATTTTTGATTTTATTACGAAATTAATTTCTTACATAAAAAAAAGATTGTAACTTTTTCAATATTTTAACTTCAGCGTTTATTAGCTCAGGTGGCGTAAGAGTAAGTATGCCGGACTTGGCTAGATTTTACGAACCTAAAAATCCTTGTCATAGCTCTAATACTTTTCTGACAATTCGCAAGGAGGTGTAGGCGCGTCGAAATGCTCAGCTTGCAATTGCGCGGTGGCTGCGAATTGATCAGCAGCTGGAGGGGGCAGCCATGATGCGGCAAGGTCAGAAAGTTTTTGATGCGTCATGCCTCTAGAAGCTATGTCGGCGGGGTTCATTTTAGTAGGGACATGCAGCTACATGTAATCTCGACTGAGCTTTTGAATTTTCATGCAATAAAGGGTTCCCATTTGAAAGGTGATTGCGACACCCATGCTAAAACAATCTGCGCGTCTGTCCAAAAAAATACATCGGTCCAAGAAATTGAACTAATTTTACGCATCTTGCCGGTCAAGGTTGCCCCAAGCAAAGCCGCATACAATTCTAAACGGGGAATAGAAAGGGGGAATTTTGCTGAGGCCACTCTGGTTTTGGAAGTTAATAAATAAGATCGGTTTTCATTAACTACATAAATAACGGCTGCAAATAGCGGCTTGCTTGCTGGCGTCGCAGAAAACATGCATAGCATAGCCAGTACTTGTGGCATTTACCCACCTGGGAATAGCAAGGTTATTAATTGTGTCTGTTGTCATTTTCCATAAACTTTGCATTAAAATTTTAGTTGTCACAATGCAAGGGCTGATAAGACCTAATGGGTGGAAAATGTCAGATAGAATAGCCCTTTGGGCATTACCGTTCCAGTAGCAGAAAAAAAATTGTCAGAGTTGGCTTCCCAAATCAGATCTGTTTTTGTAACATTTTTATCTGAAAGTTGGATTAAGTCAGAGCATGAAATAAAATGTAAATCAGCTAAAATTTGCGAATTATTGAATCACCATTTGGCGAGATGAAAACGACCTTTATCAAGAATTTTTACTAATTGTAGAAGTCACTTACGAGCTAAACATGGATAAGAACTATAAATAAGGTCATCAACATAAAAATTGTTATTGACTAATTTTGCACCAAGGAAAAATTCTACACCATGATCTAAACTGAGCTGAGAAAGTGTGCGAGTTGAAAGAAAGGCCGAAGACGTATGACCGTAGGTTACGGTTTTTAATTTATAGGCTAGAAGCGGAGTGCTCTTATCGATACAAAATTCTTTGAAGATCTTTTAGTTCAGATCAAATGAGTATTTGGCGACAGAATTTCTCAATATCCGCACAAAACGCGAATTCGCCAAAGCGGAAATTTACAAGAAGCGAGAATAAATCGGGCTGGACTACCGAACCGGGAGGCATTAAATTATTAAGGGAGATTCCGGGCTGGTGCTCAAATAAGCCATCAAAAACAATACGAATATGTTCATCTTTAAAGACTGGGTGGTGAATAAGAATGTTAATATTGCCACCATCTGCGAGTTGATCAGGAGCGAGCTCCATGTGACCACGATCGAAGTATTAACGAATAAATTCGTGATATTGCTCTTTCAAGACGAGGTTAGCTTTAAATCTAACTTCAATACCAAAAAATCTTTTTACCGCATTAGAGCGGGAAGGAGGCATATTCACTTCATTTTTAAACAAAGGATATTCAACAATGTATCGGCCTTGTTCAGTACGAGTGGTAGTACCAGAGAAAACTGTGTCGCAAAAATCATTCTCAGCTATTGAAGGTTCCGACAAGGGAACTTCTTCAGATGCCCAAAACTTCTCAAAGTTCAATTGCTCAGTGAGACGGGTACAAACACTAGAACGCGCGAGAGAAGAATGCTTAGGAGTGCAGTAATAATACATCCGAAAACTGTATTTTTTAAAGAAATATTTATATTTTTAGTACGAGGCAACTTTATCTTATGCGCACGCAGGGAATTTCAGAAAATGTCTGCGCCTAATAGAACATCAACGGGGGCAGCAACATGAAACTTAGGATCAACAAGTTTAATATTTTTCGGGATTTTAAGCCCCGAAAGATCTAGAGACTAAGATGGAATTTCAGAAGTAATGCTCTGTACAACCAATGCA
>BOPP01000087.1:5100270-5105270 GCA_017312745.1 Gryllus bimaculatus | reverse complement strand
ATGTCATGACTTTTAAAGCAGTTTAAAGAAGACGAATAATATTTCAATTCAAGGGAAAAGGAAAACAAAAAATTGTTTTTTGGGATTTTTTCCTAACGAATATTGAAGTTAATGAAACTATTTTCTAGCTAATATTTGGAAAAAGATCAAAATGGAAAACTCAAAGAATTCCGTAAATTAGTTATCCAGGATTTTTCTAAAATATAACTCAAGCAAACCAGTACTCAGTTCAGTACTCGGTACTGAATCTAAATTAAAAATATTTCGTTTTGGAACATGTGAAATTGAACAATAACAGAAATTGTATATAAGCAGTTATATGTTATCATGACAAATTATTGAATAATATATTAAATTTCTATAAAATAAGGTTTGTTACATTAATATGCTTATTGAAATGAAACAAATTATTTGGGCCCCCCTTATAATCACAGGTTAATATCAAATGTTCACTATTCCCTTTTAATCCAAAGAACATCAATTCATCTCTAAAATAATCAGACAATACTAAATTTCAAAAATACTATCAAAATAAGTTTATGAAACATTTTAACCTTAAGACTGTTTGGAGTCTTCGTTTTTCTGGAAATAAAACATATTATTCTTCAATATTTATTATTATATAGTAAAAATACAAATAAATAGCATAATTGTCACAATTAATAATTTTAAATAACATCCGTGCAGAAAATACTTCTAAACTATTGTGTAAAACATGTCAGGTCATATCTGAACCCACACGCTTAATTGGAGAAACTGAGTGGAAGGGTTAAACTGTAATGTACACTCATTTTTGGCATCACTGACACCAAATGTTCTACACCTTTCATCACTCACTCAAGACATACAGCTCAACATTTTTTGGATCTTTTGGCATTTCTTCCGACAAACTGTTGGACTGACATGACAATTGCCACACTTAATTGCAATTGGTAAATCAGGCCTGCAGTTTGTCCGCAAAGGTGGTTAGGATGTTTGATTCTTGCATCTTGTGGAGACAGCCAAAAAAAAATTTGAAATTTATTTCTTTGTTTGAATTTAGTATACGTTATAATAGGCCTGATGATGGGGCAAATATAATAACACTCCCAACATCACATTTCTGACATGTTAATAAATGGACATTAATTGCAATATTATTACAATGGTACCCTCTTACATTAGACTATCAAAGAATCATACTTAATTAATTACATCTTATTTGCATGTTGCAAATAAAAAATAAAAAATACTGCAGTATTTTTATTGAAAATCTGTTCAGCGGATGAATGGCCAAAAAATTTTTCCTTGTTAATTGAGAATGACAGGCAATAATTTTAATATTTCCTTTTATTTGGGTCATCTCATTGCTTTTTTACATTCTTTCGATGAAAAGAATACCAATATATTTTGAAAATGCGATATATCATTTATTATTTCTATTTTCATATTTAAATACTCATTATAAGATTAAGGTACGTAAGATTTCACAACTCCTAAATTGTTTCTACTTGCATCTACATATTGCTCCACAAAATTGTGTCTTGTTTACTAAAAGGTAATGTTTTATCATTCTACACTTGTAATATGTAATTTACCACTTGTAATATAGTTAAGCGCTGAAAGTATGCAGTTATTGAATGAAGGCTTGAGGAGACTTGAAGAAGGACTAGTGCGGAACGCGCCAGATGTATATCCGAGGTCTGCATTGTGAACGGGATCTAGTTTCCTTAAACTGGCTGAGGAGTACACTGCACATCCGTAATCTATTTTGGATATCACCATGGATTTTACAGGCGGAGTAAGATGTCTCTATATGCTCCCCAATTTATATGGGAAATGCATCTTATTACATTCAGAGCTGTTTTGCATCTACGCGCAAGGTATATTCTACATGCTGTTTCCATGTTAAATGCTTATCAAAAATCAAACCAAGGAATTTTGCCGTTTCATTGTATGTCAGTTGAACACCATTCAGCGCCAGCTCTGGATCTCTGTAACTTTTTCTTTTCCTACAGAAGTGAACGCATTTGGTTTTGGTTGCTGTAAATCAGAAACCAATGCTTTTTGCGTTTTGTACTAAATTATTGATGGCGTTTTGCATTTTGAATTTGACCATTCCCAGTGATTTGGCTGAGTAAAATATAGCAATGTTATCTACATACATGCATTTTCTTATTGACGCTCCTATGCCGTCAAACATCTCGTTGATCGCTATGATAAAGAGCGTGCCACTCAATGGAGAGCCTTGCGGTACACCATTCTCTAGTACGTACGTTTCTGAGATGGACTGTCCAACGCGAACTTAGCAAGATCTGGTACTAAGGAAGCTGGATATGAATTTTGGTACATTTCCTCTAATTTGCCAGTTATATAACTGTTTCAGAATATTATATCGCTAGGTCTTATCGAAAGCTTTTTTCAAGTCAAAGAATACGGTAACCATGTTTTCTTTTGATGAATGTATTCTGAATTGCGTTTTCCAGAATATAAGCTGGTCGATTGTAGAGTGATGTATCCGCACTGGTGTATGTTTAGGAGGTTGTTTCTTTCAAGACACCATGTTAGCCAGGTGTTGACTATTTTTTTTCAAGATTTTTCCTAGATAGCATGTCAGCGATACCGGGCGATAATTTTCAGGTTTTAATGGATCTTTGCCTGCTTTTAAAAGTGGAATTATTATCGCTTCTTTCCAGACTTTGGGGTAATTACTTTGTATCCAAATGTTATTGTATGTTTTGCAAAGTGGACAGTATTTCCTTCGGTAATCGACGTAGTATGCTGTAAGGGATATTGCCTGACCTGCTGCGGTGTCTCCAGCTGCATTTATGGCGTCTTGCAATTCTCTCCATGTGAAAAGGGCGTTAAATGGCTTATCTCCATCGGTTGTAAAATCTACTACTTGTTCTTCTTTCTTTTTCTCGGGAAAGTCTTTAGGGTAGCTGTTTGTGGCACTGTCTGGAGTATTGGGTCGCTAATGCATTGGCTATTTCGTCGGGGTTGCACCGGATTTTCTGCCATATTTCCGTGACTTTGGTCGTCCAAGTTATGGTTGTTACCTACTTTTCCTAGCTTGATCGTTTTGCTGTTAGTATTTTTCTGCAAGCGAGCGCACGCAGACGCTTGAAAGCATTAAGATTGTCTTGGGTTGGTGCACGTCTATATCTATTGAGGGCTTTTTTTCTCCCTTATTGCGTCTTTGGTCTCCGTATTACACCATGGTACTGGAATCCTAGATGAGCGGCCACTGTCTGTGGAATGTAGTTCACACCAGAAGATATGACAGTGTTGGTGAAAATCGGTAAATTCTTTCTCTAAGTTTCCACTGAACATTTATATTGGTGTTATGTCTGGTGAAGTCAGTCGCCGGGTTGTACACCAAGCGTTTTGGTAATGACTGTGTTCTTTGGCATGTTTGATGGATATCAACAGAGGAAAGTGATAACTAATGATGATCTGAACAGTGGTTTCCACGTCAGCCGAGTTACAAGATTTGGACTACATATTGAGAGATCTAATGGCTGAGAGATGAGGCCCGATTTCTAGCATTAAATGGCGTGCTTGGATCCTGTTTAAAAAGTACGTATTCATTGTTAAAGTAGAGGTCATCGATACTGCGACCGGAGTCATTGTTCTAGAACAGCCCCATGTGGTTACTGTGAGCGTTGAGTCGCCGTAGAATTAGAAATGAGGCTGTAGTTGATCGATTCAGGTCCTTGTAGATCATTTCGTCATGAGCATGGTAAGTATATGCAAACATACCTCATCTTCAATTGGGTTGATAGATAGAGTACAGCTTACGTTGTAGAGGTGTGTTGAGATCGAGACGACTAGCAGAATGAAGTTATTGCTGATCAATATTGGGAAACACCACTTAGCTGCTCTATCAGGTTCTACGTTACTGCGAAAGGTGTTATATTTCCTGCTAAAATTGAACGGTCTTCGGGTTTAAAAGGGTTTCTTGTAAGTACACATACATGTGTCTGTTGATTGGCAGTAGCAATTTCTAGCTCACAGTAACTGCGAGATAAATTCCGTTAATATTTCATTGAATAATTATTTCCGTGTTGGTAATGGCGTTCTCTGCTAATAGGATGCGTAGATCTTGCTTAATTTCTTAGTTGTTCCTTTTGGCCATATTTTCTTCTTCGGGGTTTTGCATAGATCGGTGGATTATAATCATTATTTTCAGCACTTACCATCGAACTTGTCATCAGGCCAGTGGTGGTCTTATCATTGGTCATGATGATTTCAGGTGGTTTTTTGTTGAGGAACTTGTCTTGGTGTGCTTAGAGAGAACGAGGCGATCGACTTCGATAGCGCTGTGTCATTACTTCTTTGCTGGGTAGGTCGCGCGCAACTAACTGGATTTCTTCTGCCTACATTTGGTGGGGTCTTGAAGATGTTTTTCATTGACCATTTCACTCTTCAGTTTTGTGGGGGTTAAGACTTCTGTGTGTTTTGTTATTGTGAATTTCATTAAGTACTTTCTACGCCGGGTTAGCAGGCATTAAGTCTTTCACTACTAAAGAAAGTAATTTGTGCTTTTAGTATTGCTTCCAAGAGTAATATTTCCTTTATTTTAGGACACACAAGTTTTTTTTGCTTGAGATAGCTGATCTTCTATTGCTTTTACTGTACTGCTGCCTCCTGGCTCTATATTGGCAGTCTCTGACCTCGATAATGTCGTCCACTGCAGTTAATGCATTGATAGGACTATGCATGGGATCATCACTATGAAAAGGCTTACCACAATGAATATTTTGATTCTCGCACATCTAGTGCTAGCGTGGTCCAATCGGAAACATTGAAACACTGCATTGGTTGAAGGAATTAACATTCGTACGGTTAGACGATGAATGCTGCTTTAATCTTCTCTGGTAGTACAATGCTTGAACGTCTCAGGACATGGACGCTGAAGAATTATCTGACCATCCACCTCATGTTAGCCTACGGACAGGCAATTGACTGTCCTTGGGAACTAGTTCTTGAACATTTCCTTCTTCAATCTCTCCTCGTTA
>BOPP01000087.1:5077378-5098599 GCA_017312745.1 Gryllus bimaculatus | reverse complement strand
TATTATTATTATTATTATTATTATTATTATTATTATTATTATTATTATTATTATTATTATTACAGCAAATTGCTCACCAGAAAAATCATTGGAATCACACCTGATCACCACAATTGATTACAATCACGTCCACATCCTGATCTACGGGTTGGCCGTTGAATCCGTAATTTCGTTTCAAACGGAAGTATCATTGCAGGATCCGGAAATCCGACGAACTTCGCAACATCGAATTTCCGTCGTTGATACTGAACTAATACCATCTCTGAATTCGTTCTCATGATTCATACTGAGCGCCACGAAGCTGTCACATCTGAGCTGTCACCACTGAGCCATCAAGACGAGAGAGTTTTCCCGTTAGCCAATCACAGCACGTCTTTACTGGTCATTGGAAATCAGCTATATACTCTCTGCTGGAAAGTGCTCTTACTGCGGTGAACTTAAAAAAATCCCAGACTTGTATAAACTATTTAAAAATTCAAAAGTGTCTCTTGTAAACACAGTTTTAAATTAATTATGAGGAATAGAATTTTAAGGTACCTGCCTTCCCAAGTGGCAATATTTATTATAAAATAAATGAAAAAAGTATGATTGCATTTAAGTATGACTTCATCTGCATTGGGTAACGATTCTTTTTAATCATGAATCCAAAGTGGAGAAATATTTTTAAAACTGTGAGAGAACCCGAAGTCTGTAAGACTATGTCCGAATAGAATTTTACTACTTTACAGCTAACGGCTGACAGGGGAAATGTGCTCCTTTATTCAATCACAGGCTTCAAATTCTAATGTCACTTTAAAAAAATGCTTATTTATCATCCAATTATATTAAAAATTAATGAACTGAGAAGAACAATGGTACTGTCGTTCTCCTGTGCATATAGTTCTCCTTTTTTGAGTTTCTTTTTTACGGCATCCTTCGGATCGCCCTTCGGTGCTTTGCAATATACCCACTAAGTACCTGCTTTCATAAGCTCTTCTCCCAAATGAACAGTTAGTGTTCCACCGAAGTGTATATATGGCTCACACAGCTCCGAGTGGCCACGGTCTTCCATGCAGCAGTCTTTCTTTTCCGGCGTAAAGAGTAGACTAACATGTGTAGTAATAAAATGTAAAGTTTGAAAATGTTTATAACAATAATTTTATTGTTATTTTCTCAAAAATTAAAAAAAAATTACACGTCCACGTGTATTCAAAATTCTATGGCCGTCCTCGCAAGCCCAAATTAAATTCTGAGCAGCAACGGAAAGTTCTGTGAAAATTTTTCCCTTAGAAGTTGTTAACTTTTCTGACCCGCATGTGGTTCACAGACGTATTAAAACTATTGGGTGTTATGTTTTGAGAACCACTCATAGGACAGTGACTTATGACTCATAGGACAGTGAACATATTAAATAATTTGTATTCGTGGATGAAATTATTTGAAAGGCAGTTATACTGTTTAAAAATATGTCGTGAAAGTGATTTTATTTTGATCATAGGATTGGGGTACCTCATATCCTACCTTTCCACCTTGCAAAGTAAAATGACCCTTGTATCATGACTATTTGTTTTACCTGGGCAAATGTGCAGTAATGTTTTTGTTTCTTTTCAACACTGTTGGTGTTGTTCATGCATAACGCTCTGTATTAATGTAGTATTCCCTAGTATTCACATTAATTTGGCATATCTACAAGCTAGTCAAGTTGCATTTGAGCTGGTGCACTGTGTATATTGCCTTGTGTACAACAAAATTGTTACTTCTATTGAAATTACAAAATTGTGTAATATCAATTGCTTCTACGATATTGGCTGCCATTGCAGAGCATGTACAAATTAAATGGATTTGACCACAGAGTTCACTTACACAGTTTATATTTTTAAGAAAAATGAGAAACACATAACAAAAAGTTTTATTATGCGTCAACTATGATTAGCTATGTGACATTTTGGGGATATGCATTCTTCCCCATTTTCAGGCTATAATGTATAAAGGAGAACACTATTAATATTTTTTAAAGAATATAAATAAGAAGTCATTGCCATTAATATCAATTAAAAATTATAATGAAATGGAAAATAGATACTCGATACAGAATAACATGAAGACTCACCGTTTTGAAAAACAAAAGATCATACGAATTTAAGTAAAAAAAAAAAATGTACAACAGACCATGCAAATGCATATTCAGCATGGCAGTTACAATAAGAGGATTCGGACAGAGTGCAAACAATAAGCTGAGACCATTGTCAGGTAGTTGAAAAAAAAAGGAAGGGGGAGGACAGACTTCCAAATACTGTTATTCAAAACAAACAAACAAATTGTTCATGGGTTCCCAAAATGTATTAGAAGAAATTTTTATTATTAAAAAGCAACTTTCTCTCACTTAAAAGACAGGAAAAAAATATAACTCTGGGACACAAACATACAAAGAATTATTTCTCTGAAAATTTCCATACAACAGTCATAAAGATCATGAAAGTAATTGATTCCTCCTGTATATTGAGATGATGGGAATATTGTCAAGGTTTTGACACATAACAAATTTATAAAATTAAAAAAAAAAATTGATAAATTATATCTAATTCTAAATTTTAAGGTCTGTCAAACAATTTTTGAATAATACTACAAATTAAAACACTTTCTAAATAATATTCTTATTTAAAATTCAAATAAAAATATTATTAAACTTTCTTAAAATTCTATAAAAATTGTGTCAGTGAAAAAGTAAGGTTTAGAATAGCAGGCACTCGATTCATCTGCATCGATTTTGTTCATTAGTTTTAAACTTTTTAAACATATTCAAAATGTATCTATTTATCCAGAACTATTTTTGGCTTCAGCAGAATCATTTGTCATTGCTTAAGAAAAGTGTTCATCCTTTCGGTCTCAGTTTATAGATATGGCATGAAGATTTGATGAAGCCATGTCATGCAGTGAAGATATGATCTTGAATGCGAATTTTACATTTACTGAACTAACTTATTAGTAGTAGTACCTATTCAGTAGAAAACTACTATTCAGATGAAAACTAAGAATAAGTAATAAGTGTTTAAAAATAGATTAAGCATAATCACAGTACATGCTTACTAAAAAAATTTAGAAAACAAATTTGCAATTATATGGAACAAAATAGAATAATGTTTTATAAAACTTTCAAAATAAAAACTGACCATTTGGAGTTAATGTTTTTGAAGAAAACCATATTTATCTTTGAACAATATCTCCCATTGCTCTCAATGTGGAAACTCATTGACAAACACACAGTTGTTGCAGCATTCTCATTGAAATTCTATTGTTTTAGCAACAACAATATTTCTCATAACTTGGTCTTACATACCAAGAATCAAGACATCACTAATACTTTTCAAATACATGTAGGTGAGACACTCGATGACCTGCGATGATATATTTAAGATGTATTTAGTTCTGTTGTTTGCATATGTCACTTGAGATAACTAGAACATTGCAGTCAGATAACCTATATTTGCTGAGGACGTCTGGAAGCCCCATGTAGGGCACAATGAGTATTTTTCATGAAATATATTTGCAGGTTATTGAAATATAAAACTTATTTATGTAAGAAGTTTACATGAAATTTGTGTTATTTGCATAAAAAACTATTTTTGTGCAAATATCAGCAAAATATGTAAATTAGAATAAAATCTGTGAAAATATTTAAATTCTTCAAAAAAAGAGAGAGATTATTTAGAAGGCCTGTCACATAAATGTTATGTTGACATGTGTTTGATGCATCATAGACAACACACTTCATACTGTATTTTATGTGGAATGGCCAAAATGCTCATGTGCCATTTCGCATATGATACAGTGTTATTCTATGACACACATTACTTAACACGAGTCCCCCTTTCCCCCGTCCCCCTTCACTCCCAACTGAGTTCATCCATATCTCCACGAGTACCATTTAGTATCTTGAAAGAAGCAATGTAATATTTCAGAACGCTAAGATTGCCTTCCCTGCCACTATATGTAGTTATAAAAACATGTGGTTAAAGAAAAAATTGGTGCTACAACAGCACACACTTTTTCGCGTTTTTGGAAACAGGTACGTAAAATCGAAAATTTGCTTTTTTTGCGCCACTGACACTTAAGCTGTTATTGAACACGTCCAATTCAACCAATGCACCTGTGTTGCATATCTGCATTCATTTTGATAGTCAGGTGCAAAAATCATTTCTTATATAACAAACACGAATATATTTGAATGCAAGTTACTTACAGTAGCGAACAAATTAATCCAAACAATGCTGTCCTTTAGAACATTTCATTCTCACACTGGAAAAGATACGAAATGTAAACTTTTTCTTGTACTTAATTTATATGTTCTCCTCTATTGTTAAGTTCATCTATTCTCTTAGGCATTGACTCTCCTACAGTGAATCACCTATTTGAATTCTTCGTCACAAAACCAGACACTGACAAGCGACTTAAGAAAGTTTATTTGTAGTATTGTTCTTTTTGAAAAATACTGAAGTATTCTTTGATGTGTGACACGTCGCGAGGTCTTGTTGTAAGATCAATGCCGTGTTCTTTTCAACTAGTAGTCGATTCTTCTCTCCAATATTTTACATTTCTCGCTTTTACTAACGTAAGACGAACAAATATTGTAATAGTGCGCCGGAAAACAACAAATTTTCGACAAAAACTTTTATTGCCGTGTCCTGGTAAGATAAAGTGGATAAATCCAGTTGCTATCGGGAAAAAAAAAAGAAAAAAAAATCCTGTAACACATGGTGTAGCCAGAATCCATGTTTTGAGAGTCCCTAAAACCACAAAATTGATTGACGGCAAAAAGTCTGACTGTCTGTCTGTCCGTCCGTCCGTCCATGTAGAACGGTAGCGTATAAACCGTTCAACCGTTTTTCTCCAAAATTGATATTCCCCAATCGTTCTAGCTGATGTCGCGGATGCTGGAATTTGAAACCGAAATCTTAATTTGTGGAGGGTGGAGTACTTTACACGAAGCTCCTGGAACATTTTCAGAAATATTTTTTAAGAAAATGAAGAGGAACATTTATTACCGTTCCTTATTACATATGTGTAGAAAATTTAAAGAAAAAATTTGGAGCGGTTTAATGAGAATTTGGTTATAAATTTCAATCACAAACACTACTTGTTTTTCAAAAATTTGAACATTACCTTTTTCATAGAGTTAATTTTTCTGCAACAGACTGAGAAAAAACATTCTGTATCTCCAAGATTTAAATTTTTCCTTCAATTTGTGAAAAATCGGGGATGTCAACAAAAATTAAACCTGTGGCATTCTCTTTAACATCTTTTGCACTGTTCAACAACAAAATTTAATAAAAATATGTCAACTTTTAATATCCCGGGGGCATTGTGTAAAGTAGAACCCCCTAAAATTAAGGGTCTGCAACATCAGCTAGAATGGTTGGGGAATATCAATTTTGGAGAAAATCAGCTGAACGGTTTGATCAGTTGATGAGCTAGCGTTGTGCATGATGGGCAGGTAGACGTTTTGCTGTCAATTGATTTTGCTGTCTTTAGGATTCACAAAACATGGATTTTGGTTACACCACGTACGTAGATTTATTTTTCTAAATTTTGCCACTGATACATCCTATTTCTCCTTACCATGGCAAAGCAACAAGGGTTTTGGGGTTGAAAATTCACTGTTTTCCAGCACAATTTCAATACTTTCTGTTCTTATGTTAGTAAGGGCAAGAAAGTAAGATTATATTGTTTGAAACTAGGTAAGTATACAGAGAAAAATTTTACTTTTGTACAGAATTTGTGGTATTAATTTGGCACTTCCTTCTCTAATTTATAAATACAGTTGAGACATTTTGTTAAAAATAGTCCAAATATTTTTATTCCTTTGATTCGACTTTTTCTATATTAAAAGCTGCATTGCAGACTGAAAGAGAAACAAAAGATGCAAGGATGGTGTAAAAGTGTGCAGGACTTTCATAGCGTCATAAAAAGCACATGACAGTAAGTATTATTTCCATCTAGGATATGAATATGTGCATTACAAATCCTCTTATTATCTTGAGGTGAGCCTAGGTCAGTGGACTAAAAATAAAAAAACACGCTTTCCATTTTTCACATTTGCTGAAAAAAAATAATTTTTTTGAACAGGATTTAGAGATATTTTCCTTGGAAGAATAAAATGTTTAAATATTTTAATGAAAATGCATTCTTAAGACTTCAAACACTTTTTATACAAAAAATATATCACACAATTTTTAAAAATATATTCACTCTTCAAGAGTGCATGCATAGTTTTCATATGCAATCTTTAGGTTTGTATTAAGTTCTAGTATCTTGTTCACACACTATTTTTGGACTGCATGTGTTTTATTTATTGCACATTACATAGAACTGTTGAGCATGAATCTTGCTATTTCTGTATTTCTTTTCTTCAGCTGTAGTATACACAAAGTTTCTCATAGGTACAATATGTATAAAAAAAAGGGCACTCCAATTGTACAATTTTCAATATATGTATAAAATTAATTTACATTGCTGGTTCAACATTTGTACTTTCATTTCCTTTCACTTGTAAAGCATGACAACCAAGAAAATTACAACATAATTAGTATGTTCACATAGCATTTTCTAATGCTCTGTTACTTACAAAATATTTCAGTAAGATACTATACAGTAAAAAGGAATAAAACTACATACAGAATGGAAATTAACTTTGTACAGAAATGTACATTCTTTGAAAATTCAAGAAGAATGACACAAAACTTGTTAGAAACAATATGTTGAAGTATAAACTAATATTAAATAATTATTAAATGCAATTATATTAAATTGTATCCAACAAAGAAAATGCAAATATTTGTGCCATGCCATTTTCATATTCCTGATTTGTTCCTAAATAAAGTATGATATCTACAAGGAGAATTAAAATATATTTGATAATTGATAAAAGAATATATGAAAGGCATATTAACACAATATGACTACATATTATACTGAAACGAATTGTGTACAAGATGACAATGCTTGTTGTGGATCATATTATTCAGAACTGTTCTTATATTTTTGTATCATTCTTCCAATTTCATTGACCTACTGATTTAATTTTATAAATTTAAGTATGTGTTCAGTAAAAAATACATTAAAAAGAAAACCATGTTCACGAATCGTGAGCTTCAACACCACTGTCAATGAAGTCCTTGATTAGATTTCCAGCCTTGAGAGGAATCAACCTAAAACCAAAGAATATATTATTAAAATGTTTACAGAAGCTGCAATACATGAATTTAAAACAAATCTTACCAAATCTTGCAGATATTATCGAATTGTCTGATAATATAAAGACACTGTCTACCAGTGATTTGACATAAGCTAATATCACATTACTAAATTACCTTGAGAAAGCATATGTAGTTAAAAACCTATTAAGGTAAAATTGTGTTCTTCTAAATCTTGTAGTTCCTGGTAGACCATGTTAGTTCCTTGTTAGACCAAGAGACCTGCATTCTGATTGTTTTTTCATTTCTACTTTCAGATATGATAGTCATATGTTCATAAATTCATTGTTATATAACATTGCCAGGGAATAGTTTTTCAATGAGATTAGTTTTTAGGTCTTAATTCCTGTATTTGAACTTCATTCTTACACAGATCTGTATTTCTGCATTGAAGTTAAAAGTCAATATATTAAGGCTTGTGGGTGCCCCTTATAATTTAATTCACTCCTATGTTTAATCCTGATTTTTGCTTAGGGACAGAAAAGATCAATAATTTATTTTCTATTGAGAATGTGCTGCTGAACAATTTTTGACATGAAAAATTTTTGATGCAACTTGCTTTTCAAGAAAATTTTGTGGATACATAGCTTTATGTATTAGAACAAGGAACAATGGAAACACTTTGAAAGAATTACACTAGTATTTTATATTTTCTGTTTATGTACTAGGTCACAAGATTCAAGATATAAACTAAAGAATGTATATTGACAGTCATCACTTATGGTTGGAAAAGCAAAGTTTTCTTTATCCATCTAGGAAGGGAAACATATCATATCATAACATATCATACAGAATGTATTAACATGTATTTTGCACATTTCCATTACCATGACAATACAAGTGAAAAAAATTAAATTTTTGTATTATTTACTTCTGTATATAATAATTTTGAAACTTGAGTTGTCAGGTTCCTTTTTCATTAAAGCAGAGTGCTGACAACAGCGAGCAGAAATGTTGTATAGCGAGTTCTCTTAAACTCTATTATATAAAAACATACAATATTCACTAAAACCATGTATTACTTACCAAAGCAAAACAGTATTCTAGCACTGAATTTAATGGAAAATAACTTAGAAACAGACATTTTTCTAGCACATAAATGACGTTGGCAAATTAAACAATTTCGTGAAACCTTTTAGATAGCCTACACTGTGAATTACTTATTCACTTCTTTTCAATGTGAAAATTTGAAACAAAACCTTCAATTGAGATTGATGATCTTTTTCCATCCTCAATGCAACCCATTTACAATAAAAAACTATCATTTAGATAAAAGAAGACTCATTTACATTCATTAACTGCTGACATTCACACACACAAACAGGGTGAATATTCCACATTTCTTTCCTTTAAAGCAGCATATTGTGGGTAACTTCAGAGATACTTGATGAAGGGAGATAGAGTGTCAACAAAAGAACACTTCAAAGAGAGGAAGCACAACAGGAGATATTAAGCAAAAATTGTATTCAGTAAAAACTCTAAATGTTAATTGCTCAATTAAGAGACTTGCCTAACTTCGATCATTGTACTTTTATGACAATTTCACAATAATTAAATTGAGATTGCTTCTTACATGATCAACCTTTATAATTTACCAACATTTATAAATTCATTCTTGAATCTGGTACTGTGACTATAATACAATGAAGAACACAACTGAAGTACTTGCCTCATAATGTGATTGAGAGGCAAAAGCGACCCCGGAAGAGAAGCTTCTGCCTGATCACGTCTCATAGCAGTAATGATCATCCTGGCTGCATTCTTTGGTTTGACGATTGGAAGAAGACCTGGGAACCTGAAAGATAATTTCTGGTATCAACATTTTCATATCTATTTTAAGAATACTACAATAAACCATTGCATGATGTATACCAGTATTTGCATATAATTTTACAGATATTGATGCAGAAGGCATGAAACCACTTGTGAAACTGAAAACAGTTCAATATGAGGTTATCTGATTTCAAATCAGGTAGCAGCTTTCCTTTGATGAGTGAAATAACCATAAGTTCTTGGACATGTACTGCTCTTCCATTCAGGATTTCAGATCTCTGGCAATAAGGGCTGATGCAGGGCTGGATTACCAGTCTGCGGGTCTCTAAGCAGTAATTGTTTTGGGGCGACATTCATAATTTGTTTTAAAACCAAATTTATACATTAATCTCCAATTATTAATTAAAAATTTATCTAAATAGGATTCTTATAGTATAGTTTGTATGTTTATGACAAAATTGCAATATAACTTATCTAAAAAATGAATGCAATATTTATGCATTTCATTAATCTATCAATAAATATACATTCATAAAAACTTTTGGTTCACACTTTACTATTTGAATATTCAGTAAGACATTTAAAATATAACTAATTTAAAACACCTCCTTTTTACACTTTTGCCGAGCAAATTCTTTTAATAAATCATCAACATTTAAGCGACGCATAATATCAGATTCAATTGATAGTAAAGTCAATGAAGTCAATCTACCTTGTCGCATTGTGTCCTGAGAATTTTTTTTTTATCTTTGTTAAAAAGATCGCTCTCCAGAACAGTTTGTTATCAACAATATTAAAAACATTTTAATGCAGATTTCTAAGTTCGGAAAAACTGTCTGGAGTTTATTTTTATAATGATTTTATAGAAATTAGTATAATGAACATGAACACTTATCTTCGTTCATATTCAAAAGTATGTAGGCCTGATGAAATTGCTTCAATTCTCCGGCAGGATTCAAATCCCGATCCTGAGGATACGATGCGACAAGCGTTTCAACTCTCGATATATACTCTCTGCGTTTCAACGTTAGATGATAACTCATCGTTAGGCAAGTCCATGTTTAACACGAAGGAAAACATGTCTGGCAGATTTTTATAAATCTTACTTCTACATTTTGTGAGACCTTGCAGAATGTCAGTTATCATACAAAAAGGTTGAAACCCGACATTTCTCTCTCTTGCACTTAAAACGTCTTCCGTTTGACCATCATTAACCTCTTTTCTCCGAGTATGTCTACGAGTACAGTTATCTTTATAACCAACATCAGGAAAACCTAATTTAGTCGCGTTTTCGTATTTTTAAAAATGATGTGGAGATCTTGCAAGTAATTTGTCAACGATTCATAGAGATAACTGCAAACTTTCGAATTAATTTGATGATGTAGGCTTCAAATTAATTTCTGCACTTTGAAGAGCTTGAGATTACGATGTAAGTGATGCATAATGTCATACACATTGTTAGCTTTAAAACGAATTGCATTTTTTTGTAGAGATATTGGTTGTCTCTCGTTTAATATCTTCTTTTTATCATTATCGTCGAAGATAAAATCTAACGCGTTAAGTATCTGATAATATGAATTAAGTATTGCTCCCGTGGCAACAGGGCTCACTTCTCAACGCGTATCCAAAAGTTTCTTTAAAATATTTCCATTGCCAGCGTGTATTTTAAGCACACTCCATCAGTGCGTTGAAGCAGAAAAAAGGTGGTGTTTGCACTAATGAAACTAAATTGACGGCTTCCAAACAACAATCGACTGCGTCACGACCAACAAGATTCAATAAATGTGCTGCACATAGGATATACACTGGAGCCAGAAAAACTGGTACAGCCCTGCATATTGAAATGAAGTCTGGAACGAATACGGTGTTTCGGGGGACACCTAGCTCAGCAGCAGCGGGATCGCCAGGCCGACACGCAGTCGGCGCCCTGCGGCAGCAGAGACGCGGACCGACTCCAACGCTCTGGCGCAACGCCCCCGTCACGTGTGGGAGCGGCCATGGACGCGGCTCGCGAGGAACGCGCAACCCCGGACGAGTAGGGGCGCGTGGATGATCGCGTCCGAAACGGGATCGCTCCGGAGGGCGTGGCGCAGGCGCTCATCCATTCGAGCGGCCGGGGACCGTACTCAAGGTGACGGTAACACAACTTGCGCTTTCACATGAGGTGACCGTGGCCGAGGCGGCGGGGGAGGCACGTAGTGGCACCATTGCATTTTGGAACTGCAATCGCATCAGCGTGCGAGCGAAGGAGTTTTGCCGCTCGCCACAATATCTCTATGATGATTCGGAGAGACATGGCTTAATCTGCATCTTTCTCTTAATATTACAGGTTATAACTGCTACAGGAGGGCCGTCGCGCACTGATTTGCCGCCCTGATGAAAGTACATTTTGCCGCTTTCGAAAGGAATACTTTAATTGCATACTTTTAATAGTAGAAAAGTTTAGTTTTTTAAAATTGTATTTACTGAAGTGTTATAACAGATTTATTAAACAGTAAATAATATCTGAGTTGAATATAAAAAAAGGCACTTTTCGAACCTTCAAACTAGCAATTTTTTTATAACTCTCATAAGTAAATATTGTTGCAGATTTCACTTTCAATTGTTATCATTGCCATATTTCTTGTGACATGATTGATCGTATAAAGGTTTTATACTAGGTTTGTTCCAGCAAACAATCACGGATGTTTTACGTACTCTGCGCATGCGCGAGTGCAAACTAGTCACAAACGAGTCCCGAATTGGGATCTGCTGGAACAAATAAGTACAAAAATCAGTCTAGGTACCGCTGCATTAGTTTCATAGTTGCAGAATTCTCCGCCAGATATAATTTTCGTATTGCATGTAAAAATCAAAGCGACCTGACCCTGGTTAGTTCCTTGTATTCCTGTGGTATTCACTTGCGCTTTTGCGTTTCTCCAGAATTGCTCGCTTATTTTCTTGATCTTGCTATCAATTACAGATTTTGAACCTAGTAAACTGTGACTTGCGCTATTGTTTTTGATTATTCTTTTTTATTTCGGTTAATTGTATTTTTTTTAAATGAGAGATAACGCTACTAATACAGAACGGTAAATAACTACATACATATTTAGTAAGTCACGGTACAAGGAACTTCCTTAAAATTATCAAGTTCCAATATCCACAAGAAAATCCGAAAGATAGCTAACTCACCAAAATCCAGGAATCTAGATTTAGATTGATTCAGAAAAAAAATGTATATGTGAGGTACCGAGGAGATGATCTGCCGAAGTTTGTTGAGTTCCAGAATCCCTTCCCATCGTTTTAACTATAAATAAATAAATAAAAATAAATTTTAAAGAAGCGCGGGATTAGTAATACTTAAAAAAAAACAACTAAAAAATCAATGAAACGTAAAATAAAGCAAGGTCAAATTCCAATATCCACGAGAAAAATCCGAAAGAAAGCGAAATCACCAAAAACCAAGAATCAATAAAATGTAAAACAAAGCAGGGTCAAAATCTATAGAGCAGAATATAAAACAATATGCAGAAACCTGATGGAAACGTAAATGGCGCGTCGTCGAAGGTTGGCGTTGGCGGGAACTCTGTGACCTTAGTACGCATGCGCGGATTTCTAGTTTGAGGGAGAGTGCACGAACTGATTCGGAATGGTTTCAAACTAAGCAGCAACCCTGCTGGTACGCCCAACTCCCAGACACAATCCCTGACTACTACTGCTGCTGGAACGCCCAATACTAGACTGCGCGTGCGCGGACTAGTTCGGGACTGTTTCGAACTGCTGCGGGAACAAACCTACTAATATTTATAATTTTGAAAATAATCTTACTCGGTGGCTACTGTAACTGGCAAAATTTATAATATTAGGGAATGGCCCGGTTAGTTTATTACTTTCTCGCCGTTTGAAATTATTTTTACATTCCCGTGTACTACATATGTATGTACGGAGTAATATACGTAGTATGGGGAAAGTTATGTAATGCTGCGGAAAATCGATTTCGAGATTTCAACGGAAATACACTTTTGGAAATGATACCGAAAAAGTGTTTTTCAAAACGTCCGTCTGGTGTCTGGTGTCAGAACACTACTAGCGCCTTAACCATACGTAGGATGTTTTCCAAAATGAAGAAACCCCCATCCATGTGGCTCGTGTCGAAACTTCGAGATTTTGAAAAAACATTCTTCAAAATTTGGGGGTACTTTATATGAAGCGCTCCAGACATTTTCAAAATTATCTCAAAAACGACTCCAACTTTTGTCTTTAAATTCCTTGTAAGAATAGAGTAAAATACAGTTTTAAAGGTGGCATATATCCGATTTTCACGGTTAAATCTGTATTTTCGAAATTTTCAAAAGTATGGATTCCTTTTCGGTGTCTTCCTACAACTATAAAATTAAAAATATACTGCATTTAAATACAATTTGTTCTTCACAGAGAGTTATTTTACTTGGGTCATGTACTTTTTTTTGAAAATTTCAGTAGTCTTCGCGCAATAGAGTAAAATACATGGAATTTAAAAAAAACTACAAAAGAAGGCTATTTTTCAAAACCGGCTCAATTTTTTTCTTTAAACTTGTGGAAGGGATAGGGTTAAATATACTCTAAGACGACATAAACGCCTTATTACTCTATTCTAATGTTTTTTCGAAAATTTAATTTTTTTACTCGTCGCTCATGTCCTTAATATTTACATTGGCGACAATTTGTTCATTTTATTGAATTTATGAGTACATTTGCTTTAAATAATATCAAAGTTTCTGGAAAACTACCGTTTTCTACCGAACTAGATCAAAATTCCGCATTTTCAGAAAAGCTCAAATACCATTTTCTCAAAAACGACTTCAATTTTTTCTTTAAACATTTCGAATGGATAGTGTCAATTGAATTCTAATATGATGTACAATAAATTTCTGTGTATTTTTTTTCTTTCAAAAATTATACAAATTTATTTTTTTTAAGATATCTCTGCCGTTGGTACATACATTTCCAAGTATTTGTATACACGATTGTATTTGTGAGTTCAAGTACTGAAAATGACTTCAAATGGTGCTTCGAAAACTCGAAAATTTTGTTTGACAATTGGCTACAATTTTCGGAATTACAGTAGCATTTCGACGCGTTTTCTAAAAACGGCTCCAAGTTTTTCAAAGAAAATTGTCATTTAGGTGAGTGTGTGTGTGTGGGGGGGGGATCTCCATCTACATTGCCGGAATTAGCAAGCTCAGTTGCAAATCAGAATTAAACGTGCCTTTAACACCTATGGATTTCAAACCGGAATGCACATGATAAAAAGTTACTAAACGAACTTTCCAAAGAAATCCGAAATTGAACCAAAACTACAAACACCATAAATTTCATGTCTCCACCTTTTAGTCTCTTAATTAATTATGATTTTGTGATAGACGAATTCTTGTAAATTTAATGTATTCTATAATCGTGCAACAGTTTCGAGGATTGTTGTCCCTATCATCAGGTAGAAACATTAGAGCTTACAAAACAGATGGTTATTACATTGACATTCTACAGCTAAAGGTCACTAGACGGACAAAACAACTCCCCTGGTCAAACAATTCCACATCCATAAATTATCTTGGAGTACTAATTTACAGATGCTTAACATGGAAGCAACACATTAAGTCAGTCCTACAAAAAGCAACAACAAAATCTGCAAACTCAATCCACTCATAAATTCTGCATCCTCTCTAAAAGTTCAAACCAAAGTGCTTCTCTACAAGAGTACCCACGCTGACATATACTATCCAGCCTGAATAAACGTTGCTCCTGGTAATATAAATGTGTTGCAAACATTCCAAAACAAATTTCTCCAAAAACTCATGAACGCATAACGTTTTATACCGAGTAGACAAATCCATTAAGAACTCTTTAAATATTTTTAATAACAGACCATCTGATCAACTTGTCCTCGAAATTTGTCACACTCTTACCATTCTGCCCAAGTGCATCTTATTTTCAACTAGGACAACAAGTAATCACTCCAAACAGAATTAAATCCATTCTCCCCAGATATTTTCGAACCGCCTTAAAAATCAAAACTTTTCTAAAAGCTTCTAAATCCTTATAAATCTATCTATTCTACCCCTTACCGAAATCATTAACAACACTATTATAATCTGAATAAAAATTTTATATATAACTTGCAGAGTAAAAATACTAGAAATAATATTAGTAAGTTTTCCATTACGTTAATGTAAATATATTTTTCTCACTTCTGTAAGGCCATATGGTCGATCGGATAAAATAAATTTAAAAATAATCTCGGTTTCAGTGTTTAGAATTTCATAAAAATTATTGGGAAGTCTGATCCTTCCCTTTATGAAGACAGGATCTTCTGAGATATATGGGACTCGGCATACAAAATGGAATCAAAATCTGAAATGGAATCACAAGGTACTTTTCTAAAATTTGCTTCAAATGACAACTTTTATACCTCCAGAACAACTTTTTACTTCACGTATTCAAACAGTGCGCTCTAACTCAGAAACGATACGAGGTGTGCAAGGACATTTCTGTGTCAAAATTGTAATGTTTTTTGCCATCTTTAATGACGTCACAAGCTAAGCTCGACCACATTGCGGTCATCCTGAATTTTTACATTTATTATTATTATTATTATTATTATTATTATTGGGATGTCCTTTTCTCGTATGTGGTGGGGGCCATTGTCGTTAATTCTTTTTATTTTCTCCTCCTCTCGTTTCTTTTTTCGTTTCGTGTCTAATATTTTTGTATTTTGTTCTATTTCCTTATTTCTTTCTATTTGATTTTGTCTTATTGTCAAGATTTCTGATTTTAATTCTGCAATCTATTTCTTGGTTCCTATACATAGCTCTTTGTTTTGTTGTCTTATATTTTTAATTTCACTTAGTAGCTCTCGTTTCAAATATAATAACTTTTTGCGGCTAACCTCATTTCTTTGTTTTCTTTCCTTATTTCTTTCAAATGCTGTAGTATTGCTTGCATGACCGACTCTTCTTGTTTTTTTTAGAGGAATGATGTCATTTGTAGCAGTCTGTATCTTTTTCCGTTATGCTGGTCATTCTCTGGGAGTGGCAGAGGTTAAGTTGCTGGGTAAATATTCTGTCACTGATAGATAGCGTTCGTTGCACTTTAATAATGTTACGTTTTAGTACCCTTTTGAGATCATAGGTTGCGTGTGTTTTCTCTAGATTGTGATGCTGTGCGTCAATGCTCAGATGGTGTACGTTCGTAACCTCACTTCTAAGTTTATTGCTAACAGTAATGTTACAATTTTCTACAATATGCACTTTCCTCTTAGCTTCCTTTATTTCTGTTTTCACGTTATAACTATACACAAGAGATTTTACTACTTACAGGGCTTTCTACTCTTTGCATCAGTCTATCGTCTAATTATTCCCTACTTATTGGCACGTCCACCAACCACTTTTTACATTTATTGACATAATTAAGAGTCAAAAGTGAAAACTCCTCCGAAAGTTTTTGCATCTTCTTGCGCCACTACGACTGCCGCTGCTCTAAGCAGTGAAACACAACTTTGGTAAAATTGGTGGTGCTAAAACAGTTCATATTTTCTCGCAATTTTCGAACATTAGCATTTGCTGGGTCAATAGCCGAATTTCTTAATTATGTTTTGTGAAGTCACTGTGGTTAGGGGAGTTCGAGACTTGGCGGATTCCTAGTTGGAAAAAATTGAGTCTTTTAAAAAAAATATTGTTAAAAATTACTTATATTTCACGCAAAAATACGTTAAAGTTTCTTACGTTTTTGAAAATTGTACTCGACCATATTTCAAGAACTGTCTTTCAGCAAGATTACATTTTGAAAAATCTCCGTCATCAATATTATAATTGTAGAGATTCGCCAAAAAAGGTCGAACTTTGGCAATTCTCGAAAAATTAGGCACTTCAACGAAAATGAGATCTGCGCCATCATTTTAAGAGTTCTCTTTCTAAGGACAATGATCCATAAGAATTGAAGCAGGTTTTGAGAAAATTGCGAAATTGTTGTCGAGTCTTCATGTAAAGTATAGCAAAAAATCGACATTTTCGTTTCAAACTCGCTGGACCTCGAGTTCCTCTACGTCGATGAGGGAATATCAATTTTCAAGAAAACCGTCTGAACAGCTTAGGTGATAGCTGAGATTGATTTTGAGATTATTCAAATTTTGGAAAGGGAAATAAGGTATTTTCCAAGATTAAAAAAGTCAAGTGTTTAAATACTCTGGTTGACTCCATTTAATTCCGAAAATTTATGATGGTATTTTGTGTAACTTTTCATCTAAATTGATTTAGACTTGATGCAGGATTACAATTTTTATCTTCTTTCTTCATAGCCGTTTTGTCTCTTTCTAATAGCCTTCAGTTTCCTCATGGCCCTCTTTGGTACCTATTTTATATTTATGGAAAAGCAAATCTTGACAGAAAAGGTTTTAATGAAATTTGTTTAACACAAATTAACATGTAAGAACATCAAAACTTTTTTGAAATTTACTACAGGTGAGTTTGCAAAGTCTGAATTTATTCGATTTTATTAACATTTTTAATGTGAAATTCTGAAATCATATAAAGTAGTATAAATAGGTTTTATGTTTTTGAAACGTAGAACCTGATAATGGGATAGGAAAATATCCGATAACGTGCTCGTTAAAAAAAAAATTTTGTAATAAAATTTATAAGAGAAAAAAAATTGTCTTTAGAATTGGCCCGTCAAAATATATTTTTAATGGATTTTTCAGTTTGAAGAACGCACAAAACATGCAGTCTGGCTACACTACGTGTTAGAGGAATTTGTTTTCTACATTTAGTAACTGGATTTATCAACTTTTTCATTACCAAAGCCATGCCATAGGAGTTAATGTATTGAAAATTCTCCGTTTTCCGGTCCACGATGTAGCAAGTGCGACAAAGTAAAAAAATGTACTTTGGGCGGCTTATCGCAGCTGGCAAGATTATGTGGCAAGTCCGAAAAGCTATCCCAGACCAAAGAAATTATAAAACTAACTAGTAGGAGAAAGCCTGTCGCATTCTTTATCCCCACTAGTTTATTATTTTTCTCCATGTCTGAAGTACATTTTCACAAACTATAATAAAGAAAAACTTAATCCAAAATTATTTAAAAGAAATATATTTTGAAAATAATATCAAGCTCCTTTTTAGTACCTATTTAATAAATGAAACGAAAATATTTCATTACTTTCATATTTTAATACTCGAATTAAAAATTAAGAGTAAAGTGGTTCAGCTGTATTAGCAAATAGGCATGCCATTGAAACCATTATTGTACCACCATTTAATTCTAAATTAACTATAAGTCTTAATTTAGATTTTCCCTTTCAAAATGATATAAATGCTTGTTCAACAAGAATATGACCAGGGAAAGATCACCAAATCCATGATCTCTCCCTTCACCAATGATCAGTCTGGACCTTGACAATTTACCCTGCACTAGCGTATTACCTCTTCAAATGGTGTGATTGGGAGGCACAACTTTATTGTCCAGATGCATGGAAGGTTCGGCAAGATCGAGACAAGCCAGCTTAAAATGAATTTAATATAAAAGTACAATTTAAGAAATCCCGAATTTATGGAGTTATTTTCGAAAAACATATGTTATTAAAAAGTATGTTTAGTGTAGATGGGGCCGGGATGTTGAACGAGGAATACAAAGAAGCATAGCGCAATACGTCGGACTCGCCTGTTGCGCGGCTTGTGGCAGAGACCCGTGTCCACGATGAACGGGTAGATGCAGGTGAACTTGACGCGCGGGTCACGCGCGTCCAGGCGCAGCTCCTCGCGCAGCGCCTCCATCATGCCACGCACCGCGAACTTGCTGGCGCAGTACGGCACGAGGTTGGGGATGCCCATGATGCCGGCCATGCTGCTCAGCGCGATCACGTGCCCGTGGTTGTTCTGCAGCATGCCGGGCAGGAACGCTTCCAGCATCTGCCAAGAGAAAGGGCATCAACACACTTCGGTTGGATACTCAGAGTCACGATAGCGTATTTTGCTAACACTCTTCTTATTGAGAGGCGCTACTTTACTGTTCAGATGCAAGGAAAATTAGTTCCCTAAGGTTTGGATATTGGCGAGCCAACTTCAGAAAGTACGAGGAAAATCTCAAGTGGCAATAAAAAAGATCGCAATATTTGGCGATTTTTCGACATTTCGTTATTATCCTGGATATATTAAGTCCGTTTGGTCTAACTTTGAGTAATTTATGAAATTAATAAAATGCCTGATAATGTAGTAGAACTGTTCATGCACATTTTATGACAATGGCTCATATCAAAATTAAAGTAATTTAACTGCTTTCCATTTGAATCACGAGAAGTTACTGTAGCATTTCTATTGTTCTTTTCTACATGAACTCATTTCTAAATTAAAATCAAAAAATACAGCATCCATAATCATTAAATAACCGTGCGAAGTTGGCTAGTTGTACTGCAAAACGAAATTTGTATAATAAACGTTATTAAGAACTTCAAGGAATTCTGTAAAGTTAGTCCTCCTCTAAAACTACTACACTCAAAGAGTTTGAGTAACTACAGTCATACAGCTACCCGTTTATTGTCTAGTGCCATTTTGATTTAATTTTATTTAGTTAAAAAACTGCAAAAATATACATGCGACATACAACGGAGATCATCTGCGCACGTTTTCTTGTGTTCCAGAATCCCTTCATCATTGTATAAATATTAAAATATGATAAATAATTAAAAGATGTATAAAAGTATAAAAAATATAATAATAATAATAATAATAATAACAAAATATAAAAAAGCGCGAGATTAGCAACATTTGCAGAAACTAGGCAGTTCGTTCCTGAGTTAGAGATAACTTATTTGAATCGGTAAACGAATTATAGATTTGATTTTCTGCATTGCTAACAAAATATTAACTCACCCCTACATTCTTCTCCGCCACTAAAAGCAATAGGAGAGTTCAACAAAACGTGCTCAAAGTGAAGCTATATTTATGTCAATAATGTGCAAAACAAGCATCACAGTATTTGTTCAAAGGATCAGGGAAACAACGAAAACCATATCGAGATGGAGGGTCACACTTATTGTTTTCTTTCTGATCAGTATAGTCTAATTGCATAAACATTGTTGTGCAGAAGAACATATTTTATTTAAATTTGTGTACCGCCTTTAATTTGTTAAATTCATCTGAAAATGCGTTGTAAAGTAGCGTGCGTGTATTGTAAGTGGATTTCTTTTAGTGAGCCGTTGATATTAATGCATGAGGAATGTGATTTCTACGACGTTTGTTGTAATGATAAATATCAGTTTGGTGATGCGCTTACGTAAATTTTCATCGTGTTTATTATTATAATTGAAATATTATCGTGTTATAATTACAAAACTTATGCAGTCGGAAAACTTTGCAAATTTCTTACCCAAAAGTGCGCAAAGACGTTGATATCAAACATTCGTGTTATTTCATTCGGGTTGTGATTAGCCAGCGGTTTGCAGGGCATAATTCCGGCATTGTTCACCAAAATTGTTACATCACCCACTTCTTTCTTCACTTGCTCCGCAACACGAAGAACGTCTCGTCACATCTGCAAAGGTATACTTTCATCATTCTATTGTTTCGACAGAATAGTCTCACCCTTGTTTTTATCTATATTTTGGGTTAATAAGGTTAAATATTGAAAACATAAATGTCAGGATAAACATTTGCATTCACTAACTAATTATTATCAACACAATCCACAGACCTCAAGACTATAATCTACGGTTTCCATAACACCGTTCAAATTAATTACTTTATTGAATGACATTTGATCAGTTTTATTTCATTCATTTCTAAAGAAGAGCTGCCTGGATTTCAACCCATCACATATCTCCAACACATCACATTGTTTTTTGAAAACAATTCATTATTAATTAAAGACATCAAGTTTACGTCAACGTATGCAATCCTTTAGAACTTTAGAGAGCAATTACTGATGCCAAATTAGGAAGAAATAGTTATCTTACTCAATATTTTCTGAATGGTTTGTTATGATTTCTCTATTTCATTGATAGGTTTGAGAGAGCGAGCGAGCAAGGAGAGAGCGAGCGAGCAAGGAGAGAGCGAGCGAGCAAAGAGAGAGAGCGAACGTGCGAGCAAAGATAGAGAGCGAGCGAGAGAGCGAGAGCGAGCGAGCGCGAGCGAGCAAAGATGGAGAGAGAGAGCGAGCGAGCGGGCAAGGAGAGAGAGAGAGAGAGAGAGCGAGCGAGCGGGCAAGGAG
>BOPP01000087.1:5055198-5075723 GCA_017312745.1 Gryllus bimaculatus | reverse complement strand
CTCCAAGTCCGCTGGTCTCTCTCTGCTAATTCCCTATTTATGGCTCGCTCGCTGGTCGCTCCTTCTCTATTCCCTCCATTTGCTGAGCAAGGATAGAGAGAGAGCGAGCGAGCAAGGATAGAGAGAGAGCGAGCGAGCAAGGATAGAGAGAGCGAGCGAGCAAGGATAGAGAGAGAGAGAGAGAGAGAGAGAGAGGTTAGTTTGACGTTCGTTTGTTGGTATTCCTTATTCTGGTAGCAATTATTATTTGGTTTAAATTATGGCCCTTTTTAATGTGTTAAACCTTTATTATTTTACTTGCATATCGTACCCTACAACGATGCCTTCATAAAGGGGGTAACAACATTTGAAACCTCTTACCAGAATTTGGATAAATTGCAATTCCGTCTCATTCAATTGTTTGAGATAAGGAAATGCTCCGTTTTAAAAGAAATATTCCTTATCCCCACCTCAAATCGTAGTCCACGTATACGAAAGGCGTCGTAAAGATATAAACTATTCATAATGTGGGCGGCATTCATTCAATGAGAATACTTTTTGCGGCAAGGGATTAGTTTCGACAATTTTTTTTTTCACATTTATCAGTAAATGGAACCTTCATTTAATTTTCCTGTCGAAGTCACACGAACTAAGATTATGAAAAAGTTTCGGAATACTGAACCTTTCCGTAGCTTAACTTGCCCCTTGAAAGAAAATATCATTGGCATTATTGCTTTTTGAGGCAGTCTTTCGACATAAAGAATTCAATATATGTCTTTATAAAGTTTCTTGGCTACCCGATAAATGCAAGTCGTACTATTAACTTGAGAAGATAAAAAAGTGAAAATATAGCTTATGTTCATTTTCACCTTAAAACTGCTTAAGCTTAATTCGCATGAAGCGTATGAAACGAGCAATCGAAGCGAGACATTGCAAACCTCTCTTTTCAGTATACTTGTGTGCGGAGAGCGAACGGAATGAGTGCAACACAGGGGGGTGATGACATGCTCAGTTCTAATAAACAAATATCTCGAGAACGGAAATTGAAAGCACCGTTTGGATTGCGGAATTTTGTATTGCGTTCAAAGGGGATTTAGAGGAGACAATAGAGGAGACAAAGACAAGTTTGACCGATCTAAAGAGAAGGAGAATGTCTACCGATGTCTCAGAGCCGAAAACCGCGATTTAACATATTTTTTAGCAATTTCGAATTTTACAATCAAATTCGAAATATGCGCTTGAGCCGCCGAAACAGATCAGCAAACTGTGCCCGAGTTGAACGTTTTAATGTAACACTTTGACAGTTACAAATTGATTGCTAAAAGCCAGTAAAATTGTTGCAAACATGCTAAATATTTAGTGGCCTATCGACAGTAATTCTGGACGGATAATCCCCGCTCAGATTTTTTTTATGGCCTGCGTGCAGGCAAAAATCTCTTCATAGGTAGGGAAAGATGGTGATATTTCCGGCTAATACGTAAACAATCGAGGCTCGCCCCCGGGGACATCGTCTCCTCCCCTCTGGGATTTTGCGCCAATCACATAGAAACTACGGCTATGACTGCTAGCTGTTTGTCACCGCTCCCCAACCCCGGATCGAACGGTGTCCAAGTTTGTCTGGATGGTTGGGAAGATAGAATTTCACCCGCCAATGTTTGTGGGGGGGAACTTGACATTAGCAACCGGAGTTCCTAAGCTGTCAACCTTCCTTAACCTCCGTAACCTGAAAGATCCTAGCCAAGCGAAAAGGTTATAGACGCTGGTTGCCGACATTTGACTACCAACGGTATTTCTAACATTAGTGTAAAATACAAGTGTTAAAATCAAGAAAATTGAACGTGTTTAACGTCCTTTATACAGCGTATAAAATTGTACAGAGTTGATTTCTTAAAGTTCACATGGGCTCTATAAGAATTCGAACTAGTCAGATTTCCGAGAACGCGCGCTCACTGCGCGGTGTTTAGTATACTTTATGACAAACGTATATTGCACCGAATGATTGTATCTACAAAATAAGTGTAGCACCACTAACGTGTTTGTTCTTTCACTTGTCTAATTGTCTGATTTTGAATTGTCTAATTTACGAAACTCACGATTAGTGGATCTTACCACATGATTAATAGAATTTCATATATGATGGCTTCCTAAACCATGTTTAACACATTGTGCAAAATCTCTGTGTAGTGAAGCTGCACAGATCGCGACTGCGGTGGCTTACGTGTAGGCGAAGGCTTTGAAGCCCTGCTTGCGAAGGCCCTGCACGGTCTCTTCGTTGCTCTTGGCGTTGATGTCCCAGCTGACGATCGTGGCGCCGAGGTCGGCAAACTGCTGGGCCAGTTCGCGCCCAATGCCATGGCCGGCGCCGGTAATCTGCACAACAAAACGCTTTCGTAAGATATAAAGTCACAAATACTCAAACTCAGTCATGCAACGGGCCTAAAAATCTAATGATTTTGTCGGAAACAAATTCTGAAGCGGGAAAGGTTATGTTGATTAATTGTATTATCTTTGAAATATTTTACAATTTTTTGAAGTAATTTAAATGTAAACAAGCAAATTTGAATGAAGATTTTAAATTTCGTGCTATTGAATTTACTTGATTTTAGTAAACAAGTAAGAGGTTAGTTCTTCGAGTGGTTGTCTTCAAAACTGTTTTCCGAATAATTAACCCCAGAAACTAGTCTGGCGCCTCCGATGGTGGGTTGCTTAATGTCGATAATTTGTACTACGCACGTTTATATTAAAAATAATTAGTTGACAATTACATTATTTGGGTCGTCCATCCTTAAAAACAGTTAAATAAAAATGTATCCATAAAAGTACTTTTTAAGAATTGATGTTTCATTACTTTAATAGATTTAACGTAAAAGTACCATCAATATCAGTCATGCTTATGTTACAAAGATTAACGTTGAACCGAAAAACACATTATTAAAATCCAGAGTTTCAGCACTTAAAGTGCCTTAAAGTCTCCAAAAACTGTTGTTTTTTAGAATTCCAAAAGAAGGCTAAAAATAAACCTACTCTAGTAGCCGACCCGGTGGCCGTAGCGATGTCGAGAACAGAAGGATCGCGGGTTTCAGTGCCGTCTCGGGCTTATAGGCCGTTCGTCCTTTTACTCCCTCATCACCATCACCATCACCATCATCGTGTCAACCTAACAGTTACCATACCTTTACTAGCAATAGTGGTCGCTAATGACCTAGAAGTTGATGCGACCTTAATTAACTAAAAAAGAAGCTATTCGATTGTTCCGGAGCAATTAAATACGATCACCTCCATGTCCTTAAACATGGCTAGTTAAGTAACAGACATTTTGGGTAACATCTTTCAGAAACCAAAAATTAGCTTTCGGTATCTTGCCTAAATAGTATTAAATTTCAACATCCTTCAAAATTGTTTTCCAATTGTGAAGAAATATATAAATTTCAATAAAACAACATAATTCAAAGCCAACAGCAATATGAAGGTAATTCAAAAAATCAATTCATCGACATTTCGATGTTTTATCGAAATGTCTTCAGCGAATTATCTTCTAAATATGATGATATCGTATATTTTAACAATGAAAGCTGGGTAAGACGAGGAATGTTTAAAAAACATTATGACTTACGGAAAGAATTGATAAGAATGACATGAATTAAGTAATTACATATTAGTTCAATATTTTTAGCGGGTATGATAAAAAATTAATCAGCTAAATAAGAAATTACAAAGGCAAGATAATTTTCATCAATGCTTTCAAATTAATCAAAGCATTTAAGAGGAAGTTATTGTTACATGCCTGTCAACTGAACACCAACTCCCAGACCGCCAAACACAGAGTTTCAGATAATACTAAAGACATTAAAAAAACTTATTTAAAATAATAAACTACATTGAATGGAGATTTCTCAAAATTAGCTAAACATGAAATAGTGTGCAATATTTTGATGGTTATATGATTGTGACGTGAACAGTGTTTCGGAATATCTGCACATTGAGTTGAGTTAGAGTGTAACAATGAAAACATGTTTGCAGCATTTTTATTCAACTACAATATTGAAGATAGCAAGATATATTTAACATTTTTCTTCATGAAATACGATCTACAAAGTTGGATCATTAAATAAGGTTAAGTACAATTTTTCAAAAACACGACCTAGTTTTTACGTAATTTTTCATTGAATGTAGACATTAAAAAAATAATCAAGAAATAGAAGAGAGAAAACTTCTATTGCAGGTCCGTGGTAACGAAAGAGTGGAAAAATCGTGGTTCTACTAACGTACTTCGTTTAATACTGTGTGAAGTCACATTTCGTACGTCCTTGACATCGATACAGAAAAATCCATTACTGGAAAAATGTCTGTCTATTGGTGGCAAATCGAATGCAAAAAACCTTTCATTTGCTAATCGAAATTTCAATATTTTTTTTTTTAATTTTGTCGATTGTAAAAAGAAAATGTAGGATAAACGTGTCTTGCCAATAATCTGTGAACCGTAGCTGCTATTCTAAAGCGTATTCTAAAGATAAGCCAATACGTTCAAAAGACGGGACAAACAATTTCCAAGGAAGTTTTCAAAATTTGCATGTTTCCAAGTAGTTTGGGAATTTAAAAAAATGCAGAGTGAAAGATTTCCCAAAATTTTTGAATTGTAAAAAAAATATTTTCTAAACGATGGACAAACGCCCTAAACAATGAAGAACTTGAACTATTGAATTAATGCTTATTTTACGAGGCGAAACTCGGGCCATCAGACCCGCTCTTCTGTCTGACTACGCAAATTTCGCTATGCTTCTTTCACCAAATAGCGGAGAAAGGGAGCATTTCTTGAGCGAGAAACAAGCGATTTGAATTTAGCTCAGAGGCGTCATTTAGGCTTGTGGATCTTTTACATGCAAGTAAATCTACGAACATGGGACAGCCGGCTTTACTTCCCCTCCGAAGAAAGGCGTACAAAGGATTTTTTTTCGCCCTTAAAAATCCACGGCTTCGATCGGGTTTTGAAACCGCCAGCTTGAGTATAACAGTCCGATACGCTAACCATTACACCATCGCCGTCACTACCACACGAGAAACCAACGCAAATGAAAACTTTCGTCATATTAATGTGATTCTCGGTATTTTGGAGATTTAAACAAACTAAAATAAAAAGGAATTGACCAATAATGTTTGAGCATTAGCTGTTGAAAACTGTCTGAAGGGAGGGCAAACGTCCCCAAAAAATTTGCCGAAAGAATTCAAATGAAATTTGTTTCAAAATCCATTTTTGGTATTTTTTAAAATTAAATGATGGCAGGATAACCTTTTGCCAATACTCTTTTGAACGACAGGTGCTAAATATTTTCTTAATGAAGGGCAAACGTCCTCACACAACTGGCAAACTAATGCGAATTAATTTTTTTAAATTTCTATTTGTTTATTGACAACTTGATGCCAACTTGGTCCAACGATAGACAAACAAATTCACATTTTGCATTTGAAAATTTGCATTTTTCATTTTTTTTCGGGCCAGATTCACGCTTTCAGGGTGCTTTGGAATACGTTTTTCGGCATATCTGCTACGGGAAACGTGGTAACAAAACAGCAAACAGAATTTAGTTTGTGATTAAAAGTGGTCAAACGATGGACAAACGAAAGCGCACTTCAATGTTCGGCGTTTTTAATATTTTAGGTTAAATCTTGTAATTTCGTAAAAGCGTGAAGTTGGCCTGAAACCATATTTTGCTCTAATTTGTGAACAGGGGCTGGTAAAAATTTTCTAAACGATGGATAAACGACTTCAAACATTGGACAAACGAATGCAAATAATTTTTTTGATTTTCTTCATTTCAATGAATTTGTTTTTGTATTTTGGCGAATTTACAAAAAATGGCGGGAAAAATAGTTTTCCACTGTAACTTGAACTAAACGTAGTGTACGTTGTGTACTCTTACGTTTGTACTCTTAGAGTACGTTTTGTACGTAGTGTACGTTTACACTCGTATCCCAAAGATGGAAATACGCAGGGAGAAGTAAAATATGGTTATTTCCGTATTTGGTATTTTTTCTAATTGAAGAAATGGCGGGAGAAAAGTTTTGTGCTTATAACTTTTGAACGGGTAAAACCTTCCTAAGAGTCTGCAATTGTGGTCAAACGATGGACAAATGTAACTCCCAAAAAGTTGTTTTTTCGAAATTTGTTTCGGGTCAGGTTTACACTTTTTTGAAAAATGGCTTTGGTTGTTTTGTTAGAGAAACTGCGCCTGAAGATGGATAAGGGGTCATTAGTAGGTAAACTAATTAAAGTAGATTAAACTTTTCGAATTTTGTGTTTGTTGCTAATTTGGCGTTTTTAAGAAATGACGGGTAAAGGTTTGTCAATTCTTGAACCGTAGATGGTATAAATGTTCTAAAGGATGGGCAAAAGTGATCAAACGATGGACAGACGAATCCATGCACAAAATTTTCAATTTTGAATTTTTGGGGCCAGGTTATCGCTTTCTGGGTGCTTTGGAATACGTTTTCCGCCAATATCTGTTGAAGGAAACGTGGTAAAAATAATTTTGTTGATTGTAGGTGGTCAAACGATAAACAAAATAATCCACAAAAAATTTGCATTTTCCATTTTCTTGAGCCAGGTTCACACGTTTTTGAATAATTATTTTGATGTTTTTGTTAAAGATGAACCTCGTCTGAAGGTGGATCTGGGCTCATTAATAGATATTATTAAATTAATAAATTAAAATTTTCCAAATTTTTATTTGGTTGTTGCTAATTAGGAATATTATTTATGTAATTTCGCGAAAATCATAATAACCCGCACCCAATTGATTGCGATTCGTCCTCGGGGTTTCTTACAACAACAATTCTAAAAATACAATTCTTTTTTTTAATGAAATGGGTTTATCAAAAGTAGATTTTCCAACAAGATCATGTTCAACTTTTTGATAATATGAGTACGTTTGGGGAAATTTATAGACAAAAATAATAGCCGGACCAAATTTACTGCGCTTCGTGGACGTTTCGTTTGATCGTGGACGTATTCCTGAGATTTGGATGTTTCATAAGTTAGGATTTGTATATTTCATATTTCTTTGTTGGTTTCTTTACACTTGACCTTTTATTTAACTCAATGTTTTAGAAATTATTTAAAACCTATTTGAAATGCTGTAAGCTTTCAGTGAATATCAGATTGGAATGCTCCAATGACTCAGAAGCTCATTTTTGTGAGTTACGTCTTATTTTTGTGGCAGGATTCACCTTATGAAAAGCAGTTAAAATTGTCAAATTTGTTTTGATATTATTTTGTTTGAAAATATTTAGTTTTTTCACCAAATATTTTTCGATTTGTAATGAGCAGTGTTGGGGTTTAAAATACATATTTTAAAGACATTGACATGTTCATCCACGCCAGTGAATGACCTTTCCTTTGGAGTTTTCATACATTCGCTCACTAGGGGCTTATTGCCTGATAAAAATAAAAATATGTAAAAAATTATTGCATAACTACACATTTTGCGAACAATGTACTTCCTGGAAATAATTCTTTAAAAATTGAAAAACTGTAAACTTAAAACCTCTGCAAAATATCAAGCCATAGTCAGTCGGGAGGGAAACTCGTTAGTAGAGAGGGAAACTAGTAAGTCGGTAACACCGTGCGCGTAGCGCGTTTATTCAAATCGAGCGAGAAGTACGTTCTTACATTTCCGTCGGTATACTGGGAGCAATTGAAAGATCACACTCCTTGAAAAATTCTACCTTTTATACTAACCAGATTTTCACCAAAGTTGAAATTTGATGAATATAATAAAAATATAATCATTTTCACAATAGAAATTAGAATTTCGAAAAATCAGGATTTTCATTAAAAAACACTTGGACTATTAGCATCAATGTTTTGCATACTATAGAACGGCAAAATTGAAACAAAAACGTTGGAGCTTTTTTTGTTTTGAAAATGGGGAATCCTAGGATCTTCATAAAGGAAAAGTCATAGCTAATATTTCAAATGATTAAACATTTCATTTTTATAATTTATTTTAAAAAATCGTATTACATAATTACTATAAAAAATATTACATATCTATTACTTTAGACGAGAAAGTACAAGCTGCTTTCCCCCACTACTTAGTACTTGTGCAGTACTCGTACTGCAATATTCATAGATCATGCTAGATGTGATTCACGGGTGATAAGTACACTACAAAGAAAACTGTTTTCCCATAAGACCGGCTAACCATTTACTTCATCGGTCATATTCTTCAGGACGAAACTGGTTAATTTCAGATCTCGATTTGTTGGACTAAAAAACAATCTCGCAAAAATTTCAGAAAACCTGACGATGGGAGTGATCTCACGCTCCCAACACGTTGTCAATTGAGAAGATGCAACTTGAATTTTATTATAATTAAATGCGTAAAAACAAGACCCTACGTAATCATAATTACAAGACAATCAAGAATTTTAATATTTATTCAAGTCTGTACACATTTTTTAAATTGCAAAGCTTAGTTTATTTGTACGTTAACCTTGATTAACTGTTTAATATTTCAATTTTATTAGGATGACTCCGTAGTTTAGCTGTACTTAGAGGTCCATAAGAATTTAATCTCTATCAAGCCGTGGCTTCTATAGTCCATCTAGCGCTTTAAAACGTTTGAAGATTCTCCGCACTTTCTCCATATACTTTGTTTTTTAAGTTGCTTGTTTTTTCATGTTAAATAAGTTTGTTATAGAGTAGACATGTGGGGCAGAATGGTTTCATTGATATTTCAGCCGTTTCAAATGTTAGTAACTGATGTCCAGGGATGGGAAATAAAGATTCTCTCTGTTGTATAGGATACTGTTGCAGCATTCGTCTGGATATGATCCGGATAAAGGGGACCACGTATATGAGCAGTCGGCTTAGGAATTTGATTCCAGCAGGCACTACGAAATTACATATATTAATAACCCCAAGCAAATATTCTTCATCTTACAGGGGGCCGAACCAGCGATTTCTCAAATACCGGTAAGTATGACCGCAAGGGTCGACGATGTACTCGCCGCTCCAACATTCATATAACGAGTTTTAAACAAGTTTAATTTGGATGAAGAGAGCGGCAACCTGCGTTTCACAGGGTTTTCCCAATTCAAGGATCTTCGTGCCGCCCCCACCCACTCCTTCTGCAGCAAGAACATAATACCAAGGTAAAGTAAGAAGCTCTTTTTTTAAATACGTTGGTCTTCTCAGGATTTAGGTAACAGAGATCACACAGGTGGCCATGAGTAACTGGTTTGCTTTGAAAGGACGTGAGCCCCAGACTAAAAAGGCTGTTCGCGCTTCACCATCGTTCTGCTTTTTCTGTCATATTCAATATCACACTTCAAACATTTTCCACCGTAATTTCTCTGTGCACTAGAAGACGCGGGTTCAATTATTCCTATAGCGCTTTAAAACGTTATAAGATTGCACTATCTCCATATATTTCAGTTTTCAAGCTCTTTTTTAAGTTAAATATAGTCAGGGCATATCAAATGATAGTTATTGGCGTCAAGGGATGAGAAAGACTGCCTATTGTATAGGATGCTGTTGCAGCAGTATTCGTCTGGAAATGATCCGGATGAAGATGAGCGTATCTGAGCAGTCGGCTTAGGAATTTGATTCCAGCAGGCACTACGAATACACCAATATTAATTAACCCAGAGCAAATATTCTGCATCTTTACGGGGGGAACCTGGCGATTTCTCAAAAATCCGGTATACCGCAAGGGGTTTTGACTATACAAAACTCGTCGTTCCACATTTAATAACCACTTTTAAAAAGTTACTCTGCCCAAATTTAATTTGACGCATCATTTCCAGTAACAAAATGGTTTTGTCAAGCAAAAGCGAGGAAGAACAATATAATTATTGAAGTTACATGCGGGACGTGTAGGAAAATTTCAATCGATATTTCTTATTGATTTCAATTATGTCGTTTTATAATGCGTCGCCTGGAGTAGATAAAACAATAGCATTCTAAAAAAATATGGATTTCTCAATGAACAAATTTTCATTGACAGTGATCTACCCTATACACATTTGGAACAACAATTGCTTTTGTTAATATCTATGGCAGGCTGGGAAACGTGAATCACAGTGGTAGCTTGAACCAAGTGGCAATTTATACTCCGTATGGAAATTATGATTTATGGACATATAACAATGGGTACCCGTAGTTGTGATTCTGAAAAAAGTTCCTAATAAACTCCAAAGTGAACCAAACAACTTCCGATATTCCGAGCGTTTTTAATTTTTGTATAAAATACATTTGTAATATAATATTATTATTTGTAATATTATTGTCTGTGTATTACTTAACTATGATTCGTTGTATTTCTGTGAAATGCCCCGATTTCTGACCTTAAAAAGATCGTATTAATAAAAACAAGAAAACGTACAGGCCGGCTTAATCCATTGTTCACGAATATCATTGTATCAGGGAATGGTTTTGTGCCTTTGATTTGATTGTTACAGCGTCTTTGCGAGAGCGGGACTACAATTCCAAAAACAAAGTTTATTAAAATAGGAGGATGTGGAGATGTATTGCAAATAGACTGATCTCTAATCAGTAAACCAGGTTTCAGGAGACTACTATTTATCCCCCTTTTAAAAGGATGTCAGCAAGTCCCTGCCAAGTCCTCGCCCCATCTCCTGTCTCCACTCCTGTACATCTCTCGCCTCACAGCTCGCTCCACGTCTCCCTCGCTCTACAGCTCCCCTCCACACAGTCGCCTCGCTCTACACGTCTCCTCCTCTCCACAGTTCCGCTACAAGTCTGTCCACAGCTCGCTCCATCCTCTTCCCACCCCGCTCACCAGTGTCTCTCTCACCGTGCTCTCCTCCTCTCACACGCGTGCTCTCCCTCGCTCTCAGCACAGTGTCTCCCTCCGCTCTCACACAGTGTCTCCCTCGCTCTCACAACAGTGTCTCCCTCGCTTCTACCACAGTGTCTCCCTCGCTCTCACACAGTGTATCCCTCGCCTTCGTCTCCTCGCACTCACACAGTGTCTCCCTCGCTCTCACACAGTGTCTCCCTCCGCTCTCACACAGGTCTTCCCTCGCTCTCACACAGTGTCTCCCTCGCTCTCACACAGTGTCTCCTCGCTCTCACACAGTGTCTCCCTCGCTCTCAACACAGTGTCTCCCTCGCTCTCACCACAGTTGTCTCCCTCGCTCTCACACAGTGTCTCCTCGCTCTCACACACAAGTGTCTCCCCGCTCTCCACACAGTGTCTCCCTCGCTCTCACACAGTTGTCTCCCTCGCTCTCACACAGTGTCTCCCCTCGCTTCTCACACAGTTTGTCTCCCTCGCTCTTCACACGCATGGTCTCCTCGCTCCTCACACAGTGTCTCCCTCGCTCTCACACATGTGTCTCCCTCGCTCGTCGAACACAGTGTCTCCCTCTCTTCTCACACAGTGTCTCCCTCGCCTCTCACACAGTGTCTTCCCTCGCTCTCACACAGTGTTGCCTCTGTCTCCTCGCTCTCACACAGCCCTCGCTCTCCCACTCCGCTCTCACCCAGTTCCTCGTCTCACAGCTCCTCCTCTCAAAGTCCTCGCTCCACACTCTCCCTCGCTCTCACACCAGGGTCCCCTCGCTTCTCACACAGTCTGCCCTCGCTCTCACACAGTACTCCTCGCTCTTACACACAGTCCTCGCTCTCACACAGTCCTCCCTCGCTGCGATTTTCTCCCCGCTCTCACACACAGTTCCCTCCGCTCGTATCGTACCTCATTCTCCAGGGGTGCGGCCGTCCGTACCATCGTCTCTCTATCACACGTCAATCTCTCTCAGCACTCCCTTCACTCATCGTCAGGCTGAGCACGTTAAGCGTCAAGCCTCCGTGCGCACGCAGCGTATCTCGCTCGCTCTTCACACCAGCCCGCTCGCTCTCACACCAGTCTCCTACGGCTCTCACACAGAATCCCTCGCTCTCACAACTAGTCTCTCCTCGCACTCACACCAGTCTCCCTCGCTCTTCACACAGTCTCCCTCGCTCTCACACGCTGCTCCCTCGCTCTCACACAGTCTCCCTCGCTCTCACACATCTTTGCTCTCACCCCGCGCTCCACACAGTCTCCCTCGTCTCACCACAGTCTCCCTCGCTCTCACACAGTCTCCTCTCGCTCTCACACAGTCTCCCTCGCCTCACACAGTTCTCCCTCGCTCTCCACACAGGTCTCCCTCCGCTCTCACACAGTCTCCCTCGCTCTCACACAGTCTCCCTCGCCTCTCACACAGGTTTCTCCCTCGCTTCACACAGTCTCCCTTCGCTCTCACACAAGTCTCCCTCGCTCTCACACAGTTCTCCCTCGCTCTCACACAGTCTCCCTCGCTCTCACCAGTCTCCCTCGCTCTCACACAGGTCTCCCTCGCTTCTCACCAGTCTCCCTCGCTCTCACACAGTCTCCTCCCGCTTCTCACACAGTCTCCTCGCTCGCACACAGTCTCCCTCGCTCTCACACAGTCTCTCTCACTCTCACACAGCTTTCAGATTTCGCATGTCTGACAGGAGAGTTAATATCGAGGATATAGGGAATAGTTACAGGATATTAGGGATATCACTGTAAACGAAAAGTATGTCGTTTACGGGAATACGGGAAGTGTCTGTACACGGGATGTTGCTGCTAATGTGTTCATCATGGTTAAATATTTAGTTTTTTTTAAGTTAAATCGGTTCTAACACACTGATTTTGCCGACAGAAAATTTATTTCACGATACATTTAACTTATAATAGGACAGAGTAGTATCCTCTGTTCGTTCGTCACAAACGTTTGCGCACTTCCGATAGAATTCAACCATTTGGAGCGGATTGCTTCTACAGGTCGCAGGTCTCTCCTCAGTTCAACCATCGACGCTGTTCAATGTGTGCGCCCTCCACCGTCTTCCCGTTCTACCCAGCACTATTACGACCTGATTGATTATTCTTGCAGAAACCGGCCCCTCTCGCTGTCGGCTCCCAGCGCAGAATACGTTCACCTTTACCACGTTCCCGGTCGTCCTGTCCTGTTCGAAACTCCCCCCCTGCGCCCACACGGCAATGGGCCGCGCAAACAATAAAGCTCGCGGTGGCATCGCAGTTTGGATTTAGTTAAACGAATTAAAAGGAAAACCAGCAAAATATAAGATCTCATCCTGTAGATTACGGTGCCATTAAACGTTTTTTTTCAGCCGATGACCCTACAAATTTTAGTTTTTTAATATTTCTCTTTATTTAATAATTTAAATAATAGGTTTTAATATGGTTGCATACTAAGACAAACTTTCGTTTATATATAGAGATGACGCGTTTGTCGTCTAGATTCCACGACTTTTTTTCACACAAGAAACCAAGATTTGGTGCCCCCTTTCACTCTCCTGGGCGCGCTTCCTCTTTACGAAGCGCACAGCTTCCCGCTTTTTAGCCAGTTTGGCCATGCGCCGCCTCCCGTGAACTGAACCATGCGCTGCCCACAAGTTTCTTTCTTCAATTCATTATCTCGTTTAAGTGGTGCATTTCTGCTACTTCAGAACAAACCCGTATCACTGGTGTCTAGCAAGTACCGCATTTGCGATTTCTTTCTTGACCGCCTGCAGCAGGAACAGGAAAGAAAATAAAAGGGACGAATTACGACCCAAGACGACTACGCAAAGTATTCTAGATTATCATGGAAAGGTGAAGAACACTTCGACGTATTGCCGGACGGAACGGAAATTTAAAATATTTTAGAATGTCAATGAACTTATCAGCCAGATATTAAATAGTTTATAAACCTTTTTCTCAAAAATATGCAAATATTTAATATTTTTTATCTTGCTGTGAAAAAATCGTTTCTTAAGAGTCCTGTACTGGTAATTAATCTTTAATCTGGCCCTAAAAAAATTGTACCGTTATTTAATAGAAAATTACCGACTGAGTTTAGATTCAATGGTCTCACAGTAGTATTCTTTGATCTAAATTTCCTTTCATACTATCCATCAACAAAATTAAATCATAATCGATGGAGCAGTTGGAGAAAAAAATAGTTTAATCACAATTTAAATATGCCTATAATTCACATAAACATTACGCGAAAACCAGTAACTTTTTGGAAATTTTACAATGACTTTATTCAAAAATCTATCGTTATGGAACATATTTTATTAAGGGAAAACTCTTTAATATATCAGTTGTGGAAAGACGCCCAAAAAATATTTTGAATTTTTTTCAATTCGAAACAATTAGATGTTTTAACCATTATCTTAAACGTTCTTTAGACTATCCAACATCAAAATGAACCACAGACGGACGTTTTGTCGTTCAATCGAGATTTCGGTATCAAGGATCAACAAAATAGGGATTCATGGCTTCACCACGCGATAGAATATGTTTTTCCTCAAATTTATTGCGTGTATTTATCCACTTATTCATTTATGCAACCAGCAATTATTTTTTTTTGCCGAAAATATGCCGTTTTTGCTGCCAATATACTGTCTTTCTTGTACGTCCTTGTTAAGCGCGAAAAGTACAAATACCAATGAGAAAAGGACACTAATTGACCTCCAGCAGTTGAGGTTTCTGGATTCGCTAAATTTCGTAAATATACTGTTATTTGGCAAAAGTATCAATATTTAAGAAAATTGTGTGACTGTGCGTAGTCAGTGCCCTAAAATGAGATTTTGAATGTCATTTAATAAAACCACACGTCACTTGGTAAGACTATCTAATTTTTAGAAATATTGCTGTTTCCAAAAAAATGTTCTTTATGGTGAAAAGTTTATCATAGCCTAGATAAGACTTCAAATCAGATAGGAAAGTTAAATGTGAAAAAGGAGTTCAAGAGAAAGTTGTGAGTAATGGTTTGAAAGCGGTCTTACTGATTTAGCAAACCTCTTTAGTACTAACAATTTAGTTATATGAAGTTTGACGTGATTATATAATGTAACCATGATATATGCTGGAAATTACGAGTTGATTCAATTTAGCTCGAATGGTCTTGGTTTATAAATTAAAACTTCTTTATTACCCCTCTCTTGCTTTCGGGGCGCGCCAATTGCAAATACTCCACAACTAACGAAGGCGCAGCAACTACACTGCGCCCGCGGAGACAAGGGCATGCAGTGGCGCCCAGGAGAAAGCAGATGGGTCTATTTGCCCCCAAGGGCCCCAACCTAATGCTTTTCTTCATTAAAAACCAATTTATTGTAATTCAAAATGAACCATATCGTTGCGCGGGGAAATGCATTTTGGCGTATGAAGGTGGAAAATCTGTTTCAATGAAGGGACCGCCAGATCTTTTGGTTTTCGCTGGGCGGCCCCTGGAAGGATGATAAGCCTGCAACAGTGCTGCCACCTAAGGGAAGGAGTAGCAAATGCCCCCGTGCCCAACTTCCCGCTGCCGCGATCATTACTTTTTCTCCTAAATCTCTCGAAGCAGCATTGACTGTGACTGCGACTTGCAACTTGTTTTTTAAGAGTTTTTGCAAAAGTTTTCGCATTCTGACTTTCACAAAAACTTCTCGAAATGGACCAGGAGTTTAAATCATTTTTCGTCTTTATAATGAAAAAAAACCGAACATGAAGATAAAAATACATTAAGGAATATACTTTTGAACGTTTATGCAGTTGTCTTCAAACATTTTCAAGGGAGAAGGGAAAATGGATAATATTAGTTTAAATCTGAGGATTTTAAATAATTGATTAACGTACAGTATTATGATTCAGGACTGCATTAGGATGTTTAATTCTCTAAATTTTTAGTGCAATGATTCCAATATTCAAAGCTCTTGTAAAGAAACCTTCCAAGCAATGTTTGTTTTTGCATCAACCTAATCTTTCCCGCCTCTCTCGCTCCCCTTCCCACATCTTTGCATTGCACACGCATAGTGCCAAAGCATCCAAAACCTTGTCATTTTGCTAAGTCTTTCTCTCGAAGAGTGCCGTTTAATTTCCAGCCAGAGGACACTATTTTCCATATACTGGCTGTTCTTTCGAACAATATGTAAAAAATCATTCTCGAAAATTGGAATATTTTCTAAGGTACATCACATTACTAAATTTTCGTGCGGACGACGCCTGTCCCAAGCCGGGAAAACTGTTTTTATTTTGGAAGTGATAAGTGTTCTTCCCCGCTGTATGGCGAGACTGAAGTTTTCGCCAAGCAGGGTATCCACAATCAGCAAGGGCACCGCCCCAGGTCTAATAGGTCTTTCCGGCACGTGTAGAAGTATTGTCCATGTAAGTGTGTGGAATTGAATTAATGCCTTATTTTACGTGGACTCAGGCCATGAGGTCTGCTCTCGGCCTGACCACGCATATTCGCTACCCGCTCCTTTCCACAACCTTAGCAGAAAGAAAGGAGGATATTTCTTGGGCGAGAAGCAGGCGATTGAATTTAGCTCTGAGGCGTCATTTAGGCTTGAGGATCTTTTACATGCAAGTACTCTACTATCATGGGTCAGCCGACTTTACTTTCCGCTCTCCCGAAGAAGGCGTAACGAAGGATTTTTTCGCCCTTAAAAATCCAACGGCGCGATCGGGTTTGAACCCGCCAACTTTTGCTTACAACAGTCCGGTACGCCCCACCCGTTACACACCATCGCGCGCAAAGTGGTGTAATTAAGGGTGAGGAAGAGGGAAGGAAAGCCGGGCCTCTTTGTTTGAGTAATGCTCCGGCATTTCGCAGGTATTGCATTAGAGAGCCAGCCGGCTACTTAGAATTCTCCAGTGTCTCATCTTGGCTTAGCTCTGTAGGTAGCTGTCGGAAATTCTGCCTTCGGTTGGCACTGGAAACCCTTAGGCCTCTCGATCAGCAATGTATGGATATCAGTTGGTGCTCAGTGCGTGGGTGCGAGGCATGGTGCCGGGCGCCGATCTCCGCGGAGAAGCCCCTCCCAGCGACGACGTAAAGTGCCGGTTCTCGCATCGAGTTTCTCTTGCAAGGCGGCGCGCGCGTGCGCGGGATCTTCACTTTCGGTTGCGGAGGACGGCCTCCAAGCCCACTCGCCCGACACGGACGCGCTCAGTCAGCAGACAAAGCGTGACCGGTTTTTAGCGGACCTAGGCTCACAAAGTATCTGAGAGATCGTGGCTTTAGATCCCGCTTTCAGGCCAGAATTGTTCAAGGGCTGGTAATTATAAAAGGTGTTAATTTTACTACAAAAACTATATAGGGGTTTTGTACTGAACTTTTAACAACTTTAATTTGAGTAGCACATAATGTTCGGGTTTAGGAATGATAGTTATGTGGATATATGCAATAATCGTGGAACACGCATCATTAAAAGCTCCTCTGCCACTACACCACAACACTTCAGTGCTACCACACACTTTCAAAGATTTTTAGTACGTTATGGCAGTAGTAGGAGTAGGTACAGACAGTCATGTCAAGTTTTCAAAAAACTCCCCGATTTTCCATCTTGGGATCGCCATTTTGAAGTTTAATTTGTACGGGCTATATGCGGAAATTGGAATTCAAACATAGAACATACGGAATTCGTTCGAGTCGATTCCATCATTATTCAGTACGAATTAATGGACATTTAAAAGCATAATATTCAGAATTTACAAAATGCAAGTTGGCAATATTGTTCATTCCTGTGAACACAGTATTTGGTATTTACCACCACGCGTACCGCAAATTAAAACTTTATCCAAAAAAATTAAAGAATTTTCATGTCGAGTGAAAAATAAGTTTTTGTTAAATCATAAAATATTACGAGCATTGGAACTTCCAAAACTGTTTTGTTTGAAAAATGTTGGTATTTTCAATTTGGAAAGATCTAATATCCCTATTGCTAATTTCGGCCTTTTTTGGCAAGAACTCTGCATTCTGATATTAATGATCGTTTGTTGGATGACGAGTGTAGAGATCTCACAAAATGACGAATATAATGTATCAAATTTGTATTCAAACGCGATTTTCATAGTAATGCCGTGCTCTCATTGCAAAATTACTCGCTTCAACTTCTAAATTAAATTGTCCGTTCGCACTTAAAGTTTAAAAGTATTTTTTAAGAGAAGTACCAAAGCAACGTTTTATGGATTGCACCAACAAAGGCCATCATGATTGATAGGGGGACTTGCAAACTGGAACATGTTTCAACCACACCTTAATTCATGTGCCAGTGTAGATAAATGCTATCGCACGCTTCTGTTCTCAATAGCCATATAATGTCTCACTTTCTCTGTAAAATCTAATTGTTACAGATTATATTCTCAACATTTATTCCTAATTGCTGTGATTTCTATAGATGTTTTTTCTATTCTTTTACGTCAAAACGAGCTTCAAATAGAATATTACTTGTCGAAAAGGAAATTGATTTTTATCAGACCAAAAAAGCCACTCTGTTCACTGTATTTCTGTTTGCCCGCCGACTACCTTCTCCGCCGGAGCTATGTTTTTATCATACTGGGGGTCTATTTGTTCATATTCTCAGGCGTTTCGTTTTTCAACTTTTATCAGGATGTGATTAAAAATGTCGCTTCATAGGAAAGTAGCTTTTGAAGTTAGAGTAGCGTACGGTGCAAATGCAACTACTTTTAATATGTATTTTGGAAAGCTATTGTCTTGTGTGAAAAGCAGTTTTCTGTTTGTTAATAATCCTCTCCTTTTTTAATCTTACAATATTTATTTGAGCTTTTGATTAAGAGGAAGATCGCAATCTGGGTTTTCAAGAAATCAATGAGTCAGATTGTGGCCTCTGCGGAACTAAAATGAAGCCTGGTTAAATCTTTTTTTGATTCAATGAGGAGCAACTTAGTTCCTCTATTATAATAAAATAATAATTAAATATGTAATTATGTTGCAGCACATTATTATTATGTTGTTGCAGTCGTAATTATTTTGGATTCGTTTAAAAGACATTGTTGCCATGTTATGTTGCGAAAAAAATCTTCCGATTTAAACTGTATTTTATGGGGGATTTCAATATTTTAATGAATTTTGAGCTACTAGTGCAAACTTATATTCTACATGCATTATAAAAATACTTACATTAACACAACAGTTGTTAATGTTCATGACCACAACCGATATTTGTATCCAATAACTTTCAGGAAAGAAATTAAATAATAAATTTTTCACAAATTACTATCATTTCTACTGGTATTAATTTGTAGTGTATAAAAGGAAGGATTAGTTTATAAGTGTGCATTCACGCCCAAATGTATGTACGAGGGCTAATAGACTGTTCTTGCGGAAAACCTTCGAGTTGTCAAGACAGTCATTGACAAGCAAGCGTCTTCGGACAGGGTTGTCTCTGCTGACGCGGTTTGCGATGGTATTTTGCCAGTCCATTCATGAACCTGTTCTCGCCCTGCCTTTCTTAAACTTTCTTTTTGAGCTCCAAAAAAAAAAGTTTACGGTCGTGTAGCTCAGTGCATGGTCTGTTGCAATGAGGTTTCTTCACGAAGGGAAACAATCCATTGTGGGAATGCGCCTAGCGGTTAGAACAAATCTCTTTTTTCAGCGACCCAAAGAGCAAATGGTGTAACTAGACTTCGTATTGCTTAGTCAATTGTTGCTTGGTATTTATAAAATAGATATATAAAAAAAAATTATACACAAACTAAGGGGATATATCAGACGTTTCTCCCCTCCCTCTCTTTATTCTCCTCCCTCTTCCCCTCTCCGGTAATCAAGATTAATTAAAATTGGTCCCCCCATTCTTGAGTTATCTCTTTCCTGTATCTCTTCTCTCTCTCTCCTCTCTCTTCTCTCTCTCTTCGTGTCTCTCTGCTCTTCTCTCTCTCTCTCTCTCTCTCTCTCTCATATATATATATATATATATATATATATATATATATAATTATATATATATATTATATATTGAAACGGAAGAACGTTATCTGTATTAGAACAATTTAAAATTAAATCACTAATTATAATTTAAAATAAATACTGGAGTTGATCAGCGCATTAACGACGCCGCCTCCGCCACCACCACTAACCGGTCAAATCGGGGGGTAAACGGCGAGGCCGAGCGACGGTTTGAGTAGTGCGCGGAGAGGCCTCGAGTAAAGCACGGACGGGGAAGTGCTGCGTCCAAAAGAGATTATTTGTCGTTAAGTGCAGTTTCGGACAGTTGGCCGCTGAGGTGGAACCAGGTTGCATAAGGATTAAAACAATCAGATGATGTATGAAAGCTGGAATTGCGCACCAGAACTGCATAAAAACCAATAAGACAGGAAATCGTTAGTGGCCGATTAGACCGTGTCATTATTCCCCCCTGGTATAATATAACAGAGGGCATACTGTACGACATACGCGCAAAGTGAGAAAGGTCGCTGAAAAGTACCTTAGAACTGCCGACGAACATCAATTCACGCGTAACGTGCGTTCCAGTACCCGTTGAGACATTATTCGTACCGGCTGGGGTGGACCCCGGGAATTCATCGGCCTTACGTTGGGCCTGAGGAGTTGGTCGCCGAAGGAGGGCGAATTCCCGGGCGGGACTTCGGGCGAAGCGAAGACACCGCGCCGTCGCCACGAGGGCCCCGCTCGCCTCTAGAGAACAGTGTGGTTTTATAACATCAAGGTAGCGTTGACCCGTGCGGCTTGTTTCCAAGACCTGCGCATTGCGAAATCTCTCTCTT
>BOPP01000087.1:4998787-5046806 GCA_017312745.1 Gryllus bimaculatus | reverse complement strand
AGCGAGAGAGAGAGAGAGAGGGAGGGAGGGAGCGAGAGAGAGAGAGAGAGGGAGGGAGGGAGAGAGAGAGAGCGATATTAGTTATTCTAAATCTATGCGTTCGAAGCCTTCCGCGGCCGGAGTCTTATACATTCTTGGCTGTCTAGGGTGAGCCACGTTTCTGTCAATTGTGCTGTTTCGGCCATACTGCTGTGGCCTTCTTCGAAGCTATACTGCTGTATAGTCAGCAGTATAGCGTGATATCAGGCGCCTGTATAGCCAGTAGTATAGCTCTGAAGAAGGCCACAGCAAGATCGCCGAAACGTCACCACATTTGACAGAGACGCGGCTCAGTCAAGAATGTATTCAAAATATAGTTTTAGCTGTCCCTCAATGTACACGGTAAATGTGATTATTCCATTTGTAGAATTTTACGTGGTTTGGTTGTTGATAGTGTCAACAATCCTTTAGCCAATATTTATACTCCATCCTTTTTAAATAAACTATGTATTTTGTTTTCGTATCAGAGGTAACCTCTAACCACAATGACCTCTGATTCCCTCAAGTCTATGTACAAAGTAAGATTTTTCGAGATGTTAAATGTTCGTGGTTTTGGGGGGCAAAATATGCAAAAACAAATTTGTTGATGAATGTTTAAAAAAATATTATTTCCGTACATTGAACGTAAAATGTTTACGGGAAAGACTAGCAATGTAATTAAAAATCAAGAATTTTTCTATCCTAAAACTAAAATTCTTAATTTTGCAACAAAATCTTATAGAACTTTTTGTAGGAAATTGGGTCTTCTTTAATTTTGCTTGGAACATAGTTTGTTGCAGGATGGACAGTTATGGAGATATCGTCGAAAACGCACTATCAAACTCCTTCTCGGCCCGGCTCACCCCGACACTTCAGGATTTTTAGTATATTATGCAGTAGGTACCAACAAACAATCTTGCCAAGTTTCAAAACTCCGGAATTTGTTTCCCACTCGGGTGGAAATGATTGGGTAAATTCTAGGCTTCTCCTATACTTATCTCGTGGAGAAACACTTTATTCGTACTCCGAAAAAGAACTTTTTTTACTACTTATTTCAAATCATCTAGTCTGTGTGCAATAAAAAGACAATACATCATTTTCATTTTACTTAAAAAACATGTGTAGGAAATAGAATATGTTTACTAGTATCAATTTTTTCAGAGTGAAACACTATCATGAACTGCCAAGTATACGGCTTCACTCAGATTAAAAATTTTTCTGCTTAATGGCAATTTTAAGATGCGTGTTACTTCTTTTGCCCCGTCAATATCCGTTTTGGGGATTCCAGCGATTCCGTGCACTGAGCGCCGGCAGGGAGCGGGGACGCCGGGGCGGGGCGGGGTGCTGAGCGCTCTCGCGAAGTAAGACACTGGGTCATCGCCGGTCGGCGCGGCCGCCCGTTAGCCGAGATGCTCGCGTCCGCTGCGGCAGAGCCCCTGCAGCCCACCTCCCACGTACCTTCCCATGCGGCTAGACGCAGGCTCCTCCGAAGGACGCTTCCTGCGAGGATCGATTAAATTTGATTTATTTTGCGATTCCGGGCGCGTCATCTGTTATTGTAATTCGTTCCGTAAGTGTAGTACATGTTTTATCGCGAGAGCTAGTGGGGTTCCTCCTCCGCTGGAACGTGATCTCGAGCGCCGATCTAGACGTCTGGGTTTTCCCACTGCAGTTCCCAAAGTGTAATAGTATAGTGAATGTATGTGTAAGAGGTCGAGAGGATCAAAGATAAGGCACAGTCCATGGCCCGTTTGTTAAGTTCGGCATTCGCCTGATATTGATCAGAAATATCACATATATATAAAGTTCAAAGCAGTTTGAATTCTCCAGAGGGGCACATTTCGATCCCCAACTTCCATGGCATATCCATGAAATCCACTTAAAATAATGATGCGAAAGGGAAAAAATCATTTATCAGGGATGAATGTGTAGGAGCCGAAAGCAAAATTATTTTGAAAAAAAATGTAATAAAATTAACAAGAAATGACAACTTTATTGCAATTAATATAAAAATAGCACTGTATTGAATTTTACCTTAACATACAGTTAATGGTAAAATTATGATATTTTACATTTATAGTCGATTTCGACATGTTTATCCTTCTGATCTTTTAAAACGCATTAAACTTGAATAACTAGATGTATCAAAAGTTTTGTCACGTGCTTACAATTTGAAATGCCGCATCAGGTTATGACGATTAACCTAATATATGTGCGAAATGAGAGTTTGTAACCACTATGGATCCCGTTCTCTAACATCCACTAAACAGAATAACGATTTTTGAAGCTCTTGTGAGGAAATCCAGTAACTGACTTCTCTGAAGCAACTTTTCTTGTTTTAAGATCAACACTAGGGTAAACTTATGTAAGGTGACGAGGCCTACAAACTGCTTCTTACGTTACAAAGGTTACGTTACGAACATTACGCAAGATGACAAACCCAGAGGACGGAGCCACTCGATTCCGAAGACGATGGTCGGATTTATTTCCAACAGAAAGTTTTATTTCATTTCGGCAAAGCAGGGGCTATAAACTTATTTTCTGGTCTCTTTAATTGATTAAGCAGTTTTCAACCCACATCATACGTTTGCTTCATATTGAAGGCTTATATAAAAGTTATGAAGTTTGTGGTTAAACCATGTTATGACTATTATAGTATTACTAGTACTATTAGTACTTCAGTAATGCCAGTTTTCGTCAGCATTCAGAATAGTCTTAGTTCTACGCTGCTAACACGTTCCACAAATGAATAATAGATAATATTTTCTTGGAATGCAGAAGACGTAAACTGCATTCTACGTTACTTCAAGAATAACAGATGGCATGCAAAATGAGACACTACTATAATTTAAGTCAAATTTCTTATTTAAGATCAACACTTGAACCGTTCTTGGATGCAATTATTAATACTTCAATTAAAGGAATGCAAATTATTTATTGAAATAAAACAAATCCTCCCATTACTGATAATGAATGTCCACCAGCATGAACAGTTAGGCCATCTTCTGCAAACTCGGAATGCAAGAGATTCTAGATCCAATTTTCTGCTTTGATAAACGCTGATTATGGCAATTCTAATAATGATATTTAGAGGCTACATTCAACATTGAAATGTTGTCCGTCGTGTTTGCTAAGCAATTCGCGTATTTGTTTACTTTTTATTGCAGAATGAAATTTCCTTTGAAAATAACGCCAATGTAAAGACTTTAAAGGAAAGAATTCTACCCGACTCAGTACTAATACCACTCGCGCTTTGAAAATTTTCAGATAAAACCTCTCCTCGCTTCGGATGCAGGGTATTTATCGACCAAAGCACTTGGGGTATTACCTATGACAAATACCCCAGAAACGCGGGTTTCTTCAGCTAGTAATATAATAATTCTAGCCTGAAATGAATAACTTTTTTCTTTTAGTTTCATCTAATGAGTTGTGGTGGAGAAATTTATAGGTTGATAAGGAGGCTAGAATTTAATAGAACTTATCTAAAATTAGCTACTAAAACCGGTCACAAACTAAATGTGCCAAAATTAAGTATTCTCAATATTACTTTCATTGACAAGTTATGATATTTTTGTTCTGAAAGAAAAATGCCTTCTCTACAAAGATTTAGATTGAAATGGAATTCACATCTTTTCCATTTCCCATGCAAGAACAAGAAAACTTCTTGTTGTTAAAAAAATTAAATCTTGTTAAAAAAATTAAATCTTGTTTGGTCTTTACTTTTCTTTATAAATCTGCAAAAGTTTCGAAAATACGGATTGCCTTCTAAAATAAAAAAATAAAAAAAAGAAAAGAAAAAAACAACAACAGAAGACTCGACGAGAATTATTTTTGGCTTCTTCATAGTCTTACAAAATTGAAGAAAGATTTTTCCTTCAAATGAAATGTTTTCTCCATATTTAGTTTTACATTGAGGTTATTAATTTTTTGAAACCAGTCAGTATCATTCGCGCAACATTGCGCGGTATATGTGCAATATTAAAAAAAAGTTACGTAGGCAAGAGTCTCGAAAGTGACTCCTATTTTTTTTATTAAACTTTCATCAGCAATAGTGCTGAATGTACTCTAAATGACTTACACGCCATTTTGCTCCATCATTAATTTTCCAAAAGTAAAGTAATGTAATTCTTTTGACTTGTTTCTCACGTCGTTAATATTTACATTAGCGGCGATTTGTTCACAATATCGCGTTGTGTGTGTGCTTTAAATAATTGAGAATATTCTCGAACTACAGGTTTTTGTGACAACTTACTCAAAATTCCACATTTTCAGAAACGCTCAAACGCCATTTTCTCAAAATTGCTTCCAAATGTATTCAAACGTTTCGTACGGTCCTACGTGCTAGATTGAAGTTTACTTACAATTAATTCTGCTGTATTCTGTTGCTCTTTCACAAATGTAATGTTTTTGAAATATATATCGCGTCATAATATGCAAATTTCCAGCAATTTGTATACATTATTGTGTTTGAGTTAAAGTGATTCAAATGAAAGTTTTTGAAAATACAGAATATTCTTGTGAAGAAGAGCTTCATATATCGTACTTACACTAGAGCTAAAACATTTTTTCTCAAAAACGGCTCCGATTTTTTTAACGAAAATTTATATATAGTACGAGGTTTTACTTTTTTATCTAATATTCTAAAAGAAATATTTTGAATCTACAGAAAGCAGAAAAATTGAGAAAACTTCACAAAATATATTTTAGAGAGATGACAGCTGGCAAGAGAATGTGGCAAGTCCAAAAAGCTAGCGCAGAAAAAAAAAGTCTTTCATAAAACGAACATAAAAGTACGATATCTTGAGGATTTAGTGTATTTGAAAGGCAAAGGCGGCGTGACGCACTCACCAGCACGACCTCTCCGACAACAGACTTCTCCTGCGGCGGCACGATGAGGCGGAATAGCGACTCGCCGAGGGCCACCATCACGCGCACCAGCAGCACCAAGATGTCCAGCAGCAGCACGGCTGCGGAGTACACCTTCACCATCAGCCCAGAGTTCTGCATCCTATGCACACAGACCACGAGGGACCACGTTCATTAAGCTCCATGTGTACTTTTCAAGCTTTTGAACAAAGATACAAATCTTTTAGAATGATTTAAATGGACTTGAGAGCTGAAATGAGAAATTCGGTAGTATCTTGTGGAAATGAATATGGATAGTTAAAATAAGCTATCTTCTAGAATTAAAACTAGGGGGTGCTACCAAACCACATTGTTTCTAAAAGCTCCGCAACCTTACGAGTAACTAACATTAGTAGTATATAATTGTGTTTTATTGCAATTAAAAATAAAGACTACGTGAGGAACGGCGTGTTGAAAAATGTACAACAATGCACATGCATTCAAGTCCACCTGCACTGTCACCAAACTATCCGTCCAATCGGCTGCTGTATCCGTCCAAAGTAGTAAATTTTACAACAGCTTGTGTCCCAAATGATTAATAATGCAATATTATCAAATATAAAATGTAGATGGACATTTTTGGATATAACTATCTCTTTATGTTGTGCGTATGTAAACAATGAAGAATCCCAACGGGTGGTTCAGTCCTCATGTGATTTACTGCGCACGAAACCTTCAGCTTTTCTTTACTTCTCTGATGCATTCTGACCACGTTTACGAACGCGTTCTTCACGCCTCAATGTTTTCTCAACATTTCGTATGAATGAATGGTATGGAGCTATGCAACTTTCACTTTAAAATGAATTCTTCAAAAGAAGTGAGCTTCAAAGGAACATCGTCAGAGTTTTTACCAGAATATGACTGAAGATAAATAAGAACTACGCACGAGGTAGAGTTTTGATTAAACTACTAAACTCTTACTTTGGTTGTCATATCTCATCTGATATAGTATTTTTTTTCATTAGTTTTATCAATGGTTAGCTAAATTCACTCATAATGCTAATTGTACTTAAGTAGTTCAGAATATTTATTACCGTAATTCACGAGGCATATTCGATACTGTGTACGTAATCAATATCGTGGTTTATAAAACTAAAGACTTCACGTATACATTGAAGTCAATACATATCACTCACAAAAATGCTGTAATAATGTTCTTATTCCATCAACTCCCTCATCCCTCTTTTTCACTGTCACACTTTATAGAAACTCTTTCGACTAATTGCGTACGTATTTTCATCGAATGCCCTGTATGTTACGTATTGTATTAAACGTTTGAAAGTGTTTAGGTCTCGATGACTAGAGACAGTTCACCATTACGCCATTAGTTCAGCCATTATAAAGACATTACTTTTATTTACACCCTAGAATGTATTTGCTCAATAGATCCGAAAAACTCTTTGGATGATTTTGTTGCTAAGTTTGGAATTACATTTCATCGTGCGTCTATGCATCCGAGATGATTACTTTTTATAAAAAATAATGATAATTCATTTTCGAGTTACACATGACCACATAAATTTACACTTCAAAATATCTTTGAAATCTCAATTTAATGAAGAATGTCTTTTTGATTCCTTCATAAATGTCCGCATTTTACAAATTGGATTAAAAGCTAATTTTTTGCAGTTAAGTATATATCATTATGCGCGTTTAAAACATCAAGAAGTTGGTTGGTTTATGCAGTAGGAAAAGATTCATTGACAAACAATTATTCGGTGAAAGTTTTGTCGCAGCAGAGGAGATGTGATGCATCGTGCATATTGCCTTCTGTTGTCAAGATCGGCGATCACGGAATACTACAGTAGGTCTGGAAAGTATTCTAAGAGTTACTTTCAACTTTCTCAAGAAAATCATAAACACTCAGGCCGAAGCATTTTAATTTTCTTACCACTTAAAATAATTATTCAGTATCAAATATTTGTGTGTTACGTTGTTAAACGTAAAGCTCTTCCCTGAAGTTTTATGCACCAAAGAAAACACGATTGCCATTATTTATATTTTACGCATTGTATTTCATTTGCTTAGATTTGGAGAAGCTTCCAACCAGTCATTGCATTATCATGGGCAGTGCACCTTACCGAAGTTCCTACCCTCCTATTGCAAATGAACACTAAGACTATGAAACAAGGACATTAATTTGCATTTGCTTAGCAAGGGTAAGAAAGACTGACACCAGGCGACCGGAGCATGCAAATGGCAAGTGTGAATTTTTCCATCGCGCTGCGAAAGAACAGGACGCTTTCGTTAACAGAGGAGTCGGTAGACCTGGAATTAATTTCAATCTATTATATAAACCACACCAGAAAGGCTCTAAATACATGATAATTTTTTAATCTATTGTATTGTTCCTTGTAATAAGTAATTCGTGGATTTGGAGAAGAAAATGTATGGAATTTATGTGAAAGATTTAAGCACGTGGAAGGCATCACACTCTCACTACGTCCTTCTGCCACAGCTTTTTCTTTTTTCTTTTTTTTCTCGGTTTTATATACTCTTTCAATTCTATATTTAGTATGTCATAATTCCAACCACCTAATCTAATGATGGAGGAAATGGTATTACGTTAAAAAAATAAAATTTATTTTTATTTATTTATGTTGAATTTTTACTCATCTTTCAACTATTTATAGTTAAATGACGAGAAGGTATTCTGGAACTCACGAAAACGTGCGCAGATAATCTTCTCCCCCTTACGTCACATACAGTTTTTACTGTTTTTTGACTGAATAAATCTAAATTTAAAATATAGTTGGAACTAATTTGCGACCACAATTCCGAAACACATCAGTTCCTGAAGACTCGTGTCTGAGGAGGCATTTCTACGTACTGCTGGATTCCTGATCTTCATTTTCGTGTGAGCGCAAAACATGAATGCCAACACGAAGCAGAAATTGAAAAAAAAAACGAAGTCAGAAGAAGTGCAATTGCAGAAGAGGTGCGGCTCGCGGCTACTACAATTCTTCACAGACGTATTCAACGCCCACGCCATTCCCCCACGCGTTTTCACAAAGCAAGGCAAAACCTTTTTTCAATATTTAGTAATATGTAGATTATTTTCATGGCGCCAGTGTCCGCTGTAAGTGCATAGCTCTCAGGACAGGCCACTTCGTAACTTGTCCGAGCTTCGGAGTTTCTGAGCGAGCCGTTAAGAGAGGGAAGAAGACCCGCTACGTGCCCTCTCCGCTCCGCGTAGGTCGCGCGGTGGGAATTCCGTTAATTCGTAGAGGGGGAATAGAGAATTCGACGGTCAGTGGAACTTTAGAAGTCAGTACATTTCTAAGGGAAATATTATGCATTTTGATCTGTGAGAATGGCTAAATTAATTTTCCATTTTATTCATTATATTTTATGCAAAATCTTTTTTAAGTAATTTATTTATATTTATGTTTATGAACATCTGCGTATGTAAGTTTTACTTATGTATATGTTCACTTTGGAGCTTCATAAAGGAAAAGCTAATTAGCTATTTCAATAGTAATTTAAATTGTCAAACAACTGTTTTATTTATTAGATAAATAAACAAAGAAATTTCTGATGAACTTTTGAATATTATTTACTTGGCTGTCCGGGTGACGCCGCGTCCATGGCGAAGGTAACGACGTTTCGGTCACCATTCTGCGATCTTCCTCAGGGCGTAATGCCAACCGTCAGGAATTACCTGGCGCTATTCTCCCTAATTATTATAATTATTATTAATAATAATTATTATTATAATTATTATTATTACCATTTCCATCTCTATTTCACTCCAATGGAGGCAAACATCTTACTCAGGATCTGTTTAGTCAAAGGAGGTACGATTTCGGTATGACATCTTTCCCATCTACGCTCCCAGTATTCTTCGGACAATACAACAGGTGCTCAGCATCACGGACTTCGCAATGGATTGCGGAATGAGTATATACACATCACGGTTTAAGTCTAAGATGTCAGTACTGTTTGCTCACTGTGTTGGGAATTTCACCTGTAGGGCCAATAACCTGTCGGCCCCACTATGACGTTCGTCATACCAGATTTGATTTCATCTGCCAATGGCATGTATTTGTAAATGTTTGTCCATGTGCGTTTTCTTCGGATTAGCTGGTAGAGTGACTGCGATATCGATGACGTAAGGGTTTCTTTGACAGTACAATATCTGGAAAGTTGTTCGGGATTAGTTTATCTGTTATTATTGGCCTTGCAGTTCTCGTCTTCTCTTAATGGCGCCTGCCCCTCATCGCTAAAATACGTTTGCCTGAGAGCCTGGTGAATTATTTTGTTAAGAACTTGTTTTGGCGCTAAAACGGGGCATCCATAGTATTATGTTATCGATCCCCTCCTCTTTTTGGTCACACATTCTGCAGTTAGCGTTTTGTATGTTTTCATGCACGATTTACTTGCAGTGAGCTCTCGTTGCGATTACGTGATCTTGAAACGTAATTATGAAGACTTCTGTTTCCGCAAACAGTTTACCAATTTGGAGGTAAGCCAATGAAGCCTGCAGATTTATTTCAGTATTTTCTAATGTTTCTATAACAGCCGTGGAAAACTTTAATCCATCTTTCTAGTTGTTTGTTGGCGACGATCTTCGAGGAAAGATCGTACATTATGCTGGGTTTTAGAAGACTCTTTGATCTATCTTCATAACTGTAGCATCCTATCACTGGAGTTTGCTTTTTGAAGGAAGGACTGTCTTAGATTTTTCACTTGCATAAATTGCCTGGTCGTGACACTACGAATATCTTTGTCTCAGCCAGTGCTTGCGTGTCCCGCCCTCCCCGCCCCCATTAAGGACGAAAGCGTTGTTTACGATCGAATGGACACAAAGCACGAACACGTGGTTTTTTGAAACCACGACCTATCTGCTTACCCTGACGTGTTGAAATACGTAAATTTATTTTGTAGTTCTCTCGAGCGTTTACTAATACATAAAGTGTTAGATGCAGAAATAATTAATATTGAAGATCGATATTGAAAAATAGTATTAGTGAAAAGCAGTATTTGTTCTCGTTCGAAAGGTTCCTCCATTACCGAAAAAAAGGATCCAGAAGAGTTTACGAACATTATCTTGCGTATTCTATAGTCTGGTTCTCATGTGGAATTTTCTGAGTTTCGAATGACTTTTTGCTTTTTTAAAGAACATGATTTCACAATTCACAAATACTGATTTGGGCAACATATTTAGAAAACTCGAACCCCAACTTTGCATTCTCTAGTCAGCGCTCTCCAAGAAAGTCTCCACTACAATGCGAAATTGATGTAAATGTTTTTTCGTTTGATAAAATTATTTCACTTAATATTATTATTTACTTGATAAAATTATTTTTATCAAGTGATAAATTTTATATCCTTATTCCTTTAAAATAATTATCTTTGAACTAAATAGAACGCTTTATTCAATGACACTCTTTATAATGTTTTGCAATGTGTCACGAAAAGTACACGGCGTGGAGAGCATATGTAAATGAAGAGTAGTGCGTACAATGAAAATAACGTAAAAGCCATGTCATCACGGGTTTCAGATGCCTCCCATTGTAAACATCTGGCCCACTACAACTCTCTCGCAGGGAAGGTGATGTTTGCATGGAGAGGTTCTCTGCGAAGTCTTCAGTCTGCGGCAGCCCCCCCTCCTTCGCGAGGCCCTGCCAATTGGCGCCCTTTCGCTTTCGACCGTGGCCCCGCGAGCCGACGCCGCCCGGTGAAAGTGCTGCTGCGGCTCCGCCACCCGCGATTCTTTTCCCACACGCACACCTGCCGAACGAGGGCCACAGGAGAAGGGTTGTCAGCGATGCCCCGTCGTAGAGGAATGAACTGCCTCCTTAGACTATGCCCAGGTCAAGCATGCAACCGGCACTACGAAGACGTCGGGCCCTCGGTTTCATCTTGGGAACTACAGCCATGTGACGAAACTGCAGAGGTAATCACAACCAAAAAGTAAATATGTTTTATATATTACAATGTACTAACAAAATACTCTACGTTGCCCGGGTTTTCTTCATATCCAGTCCTTGTGAAAGAGGAAAAAGATAAATTTTATATAAACTACGGTGCTTAAGATTATTTTTAACGTAAATGGTTTAAACGTTAATAACTATACTTTTATTTTTTGTACTACGAGTACTATACTATTTTACTACTATACTATAATTTTCTTTCATTTAATTTTACAGTAGATAACTATTAGGCTATAAGCTGTTCTGCTTTCCTTAGGATTTCTAAGTGCTTCCTTAAAAACATTCTATGCAAATGTCGGTACTTTTTATAAAATGGATTTCGGCAAATACATTTTGCCAAGGAAATTTTCAACGGCGTTGTGATTATAAACATTGACATGTTTTTCAAATATTTATGTATTATGTGGAACCACGCGGGCATTAAATATATTAAAAATGAATGATCGACTTAACCTTAAGTGAAAACACGAAAAGTGAAGAATCGTAATGATTTGGGGAAGAGAGGGACACAATTTTACATGTAACCATAAAATGTTAAATCCTGCAACATGACAATTCGTAAGTCTTTAATTTGTCTCTGAGAAACACGCCTGTGTGTTGCTACTCATTTCATCTGCTGAGAGGTGACCCATCAGGTGAGAAAGACATTATGGTATCGAGGTCACTTGAAAGAGGCCCGACTTTCCGCATAGTTAGGCACACCTAAGACTATAGGTGTTGTGGTGTGATATCTTTGGCATTTTCATAAAATAATTAAAGACGTCATTGCCAACGTCTTTAATTATTTTACACCTAAGACTATTTTAAATAAGCTCTTTCCAGAGAGAGATGTTCTCTAGTGATGCAACCTTGATTTTTGGATGCTAGACATTTTATTCCATCTTCTCTTGGAAAGTGGCCTTCGTACACGAACTATTAAGCATTTTGCTCCGCCACTCGCTTAGAGAAAGGTCGTACGATATGCAAAACAGCACAGAGTAACACTGGCTTTCCAGCAAGTCAGCTTCTCTTCGGACCAGGATTATCGCTGCCCAAGTCAGCCTCTCGTAACTGAACCTTGACTAGGAGTCTGAAACCCCTTATTCAGAATTTGCTTTTCTCGGTGATCAGATATCCGGAGACTTGAGGCACTTTGGCACAAAAAGCATCTCGAACCTCACCATCATGCTGACTTACAGATATATTCAAAATTACCAGTTTAGCACTTTTGGGCTCATTACACACAATCAGTGAGTCAATTTTCGCGATAGATTCCAGACCACAGGGTCCGTTGCACAGGTACTTCCGGGTGCAAATCGTTACCTTCTACCCGTCTGGAACGGCGCATTTAAACCTTTTTCAAGACTGCACTATGTTAACAACTCAGACACAGCTATCCACAGCAGCGGGTTTGAAAGGAGAGCAAAATTGCAGTGAATATATGATATGCTCAAGTCTATGTGAAAGTCGCCAAGTGAGCAATTCTTTAGAATCCAATTCTGAAACGGAGTTATCAAATATGACTCGTGTCCACAGAATTCGTTGAATTATGAAGTTATAAGTATTCACAGAAAATTTAATATTTCAATACGCAGATGGAAGTGAACACTTTTTAAGAGTAGATCATTTGCTTGAATTTATCTCAGTTTTTCCTCTTTTCGAGAATATAAATGTGCATACGGGTACGCACAATATAGTACTTAACATATTCTAAATTCGGGAACAAACTGCAACAAAAAACTGTTTGTCATGAGAACAATGGTTTTATCTCGGAAAACTCCGCTAAGAACTCCACAACAAACCTGTTCGGCACCGGCAGCGTAGAACTGAGCACTTGGCTCTCCAAGCATGGCTCGTCACCTTCACTCTCCCCTGCTTGCCCACCCGACACGTAAGTTACCAAACCGGAACGTGTTACGCTAAAGTCGTGACGAACTAGCATTTCCTGTCGCTTGCCAGCTGGATCGTTCGTCAACTCCTTCAAGACGTCTTCCAGCCGCCATTAAGAGCTCTATGGTGTGTCGAGAAAATGGCCTTGTGGGCATTTCTGGTTAGACGCTAGCACGATCGTGATATGCATTTATTCCTTGTATTTAATTTTATTTTAAAAAGCTAAATTTAACAGTTTAAGACCAATAAAATTTTGCAATTGTCTTTCGCCACGTCATGCAATGATATTCCAAAGAACTGCTTTAATAAAATAGTTTAAAAGTTTAATTCAGATGAAAATTTTTCTTTTGGGATATGATTAAATATTGTAAATCGATTATTTTAACTCACTCTAAAAAAACTTATTTGGTATATGGAAAATACAGAATGTTCATGTCTAACCACAATATCTATTTTTTACTAACTAGACAATATTTTGGATTGAAAGTATTTTTTTCGCAGAGTTAAAGTCATTTAAGGGCATTTTCATTCTTTGACAAACCAGGAAATTGAACAATAATGTGATAAGGTGTTGTGTGTACTCTCTCTTTACCAGTTATATTTCAGTACCAAAGTAATGGAACCTTAATCGTTGGATTCTGGAGAGAGATCACTATAATATAATTGTTTAATGTCCAATTGTGTTCTATTAAACCTACATTCTGTCCAGTCAGAAAATTGATTATAAAACTCTTTTCTCTAAGAAAATGAGCATTGTTAAAACACATTACAATGAAGCATCCTCACGACTATGCTAATGAATAACAGACCACCGTGTTTGATAAATTTCTTTGACATGGGTTGTGATTTATTTCTTCACCAACACAAGTGACTTCCTCCTGTTTCTTCCACAAATAGCACTTCCAGTTCGGGCTCCTCGGAGCGACCCGTTGCATTGGTAGGCAAACGTCGGCCACTGACAGAAGCGAGACGAAACAGAGGCCAAACAGGTTGGCGACGACAGCTCAGAGTTTCTCTGCCCATTGACAGTCGGAGCGTACCTCAGGCGCCCCCGCCCTCTTCCCTCTTCTTCGTCTCCTCCTCCTCCTCCTCCCTCTCTACGTCCTGCACGGCCTTCCACTAAAGACGTCCCCTCCCCGCCGCGCGCCGCCCCGCGCCGCGCCGCCGAGCGTCGGGCAAGGTCGTTCGGGTTCCTCCGAATGCCGCCCGCCGAGGAAGTCCTTTCAGCACGCGTACGGCAAAGTTACATTTTCTAATAATGTTGGTGCTTGACCTCGCACACTAACAATGCTTTTATTAATTTTATTTTAATTGCTTACTCATTTTATTTTCGTAGACGGAACGTCATAGTCCATAAGAGTACGTAATATGCCCGGAACTTTGATTCCTCTCTCACCGAAAAGTGGACTCCGACGCCGAGTTACACGTCAGTCTGCAAGTTTCCCTTCCAGGTATTTCATATCGGCAGACAGTCTTTCGTCACGAGTGGTAGTTAGTAGGGAGTTTTAGCGCCACGCGTAAGGTAGCCGCGTTATGCACTAAAAGTCACGTGACGGGCCTTGAAGTCATAACGTCTTACCTTGGGCGGAAGGTACGACCTTATATCTTCATAAATAGTGCACGCCTGTGGAGTTTCTACGGTCACCTTACAAGCGGCAAAATGGCCACCTAAAAACCGGAAAAGTGGATATTTTCCAACTCTGGTTAACCGATTCTCGTATGTGAGGCAGTTACAATTATTCCTTACCAACTCCACAACGCTGACAAGACTTAACGGGATATGTTGGAGGTGACAGGAAATAAATTTTCGAAAAAGGAGTTCAAATAATATCTTCGCGATAGGTTATGACTTACACTCATAACGAACGCTGTTTTAAGATATTTTACTATATTTTCAAGAAAAGCAGGTTCAAAATTCCAGATTGCATTCTCATCACAGAGGGCCACGAAATCTAAAACTCCATGCACAATGTATATTTTTTTGTTCTGTAGACTCGTAACGTGCTTTAAATGTGTCACCACAAGCCTACACTCTTTGATATATTATGCAATTTCTCTGTTCAACGCTTGAAATGCTTCTTTTGTTATAATGCAAAACGCAATGTCGCACTTTGCTGAAACTCTTCTGTTGTTCATTGCGACCGTATAAAGGCGTTCGTCACGTGATTAATAGAGTTTAAGGATAAATCCTTACGCCTGCCGCTAAAACTCCATATTGTGTGTGTACGACCAGAGAAGGCAAGGGTGAGGAAGGAAAGATGGCGTCCGGACCATAACCAGTTTATTAGAGTGAAGCTCCGCACTAGCTCGGCACGGACGGGACGCGACGATCAGAAACTTCCGCTATTTGCCAGAAGTCTGAAGCGAAGATCTTATGGACATTCTCGCGTGCCGATGACTGTCATACTGTCAGAACGGTCTTTGCGTTTCAATTGTGAGGTTATGTTAAGTGCATGGAGCGATCATGAATGATTCCAATTCCCAATTATCCAATTTAGCTTCAAATTTATCGTGAGACATCCTAAAGAACTGAAATGTTTCATCTTCCTCCAAGTTGGATGTAATACATGTAAAATTCCCCTTCTGTCATTACCGTTCAGTTGAGAAGAGGAAAGAATTTCGACTTTCTTTAACGCCTTGCCTAATTTCATTCTTCGGCTATTAAAAGTGAACCCAATGCGAGTACTTCTTTACTTAAATTCTGAAGCAGTCGCGCACATTTCAAGACACGGAGCGAAGCGCCCGTGCCGTCCGCGAGGCCTTCCTCGAGGTTCCCCGAGCGACTCTGCAGCCGAGGCACGCACGCCTCCTCCTGCCCAAGGTGGAGGAACAAAGGCCTCCTAACAGAGCGTCTTGGCTCCGCCTCGCGGCTTCACTGTGACCATCTGTGACACCTTGTCACAGCGCGCAAGCCCAAAAGGTGAGAATTCAGGTACAAGTACATTAGTTCTTCAAATTTCGAATGTGTAATTATTAAGTGTATCCTTTGTTTTATACAGTTGATGTAATTGATCAATGTCAGGTGTGAATAAAGCTTGAGAAAAAGAAGTTGGTTTTCAGGGTTGTAGATGTAATAACTTCAAGAGCTCTTGTCGTATGGAGAGTTCTTTAATTATACTGACAAAAATTGTGGATACTCTTATCATAACTGATTAAGTTTGATACAATAGGTTTTTCGTTAAAAATGTTTCTCTAGAAAAAAAAGCGTTTTTTATCCAAAAATCAAATATTCTCTCCTGCTACAAAAACACACCGCAGCTACAACACTTTGAGGGGTAGAAAAGGGGGATGAGGTGGTCTAATATTTTTGATCTCTCAAAATTAAAATATCGGTTTTAAATTCTAGGGCCTGTGACATCAGCTAGAGAGATTGGGGAATATCAATTTTGGGAGAAATCTGCTAAACCGTTTATGCGCTAGCTTTGTGCACAGACGAACGGACGAACGAACCGACAGACTGACAGACGTTTTGCCGTCAATCCATTTTTCGGTATGAACGCACAAAACCTGGATTTTGGCTGTTACTATGTTAGAGGAACTTTCTTTCTATATTTAGTAACTGCATTTATCCACTTTTTTCTTACCTCGGCCCTACAATGAGTTTTTGTGTCGAAAATTCGCAGTTTTCCGGCGCGCGATTACAATACTTCCCCTTCCTACGTTCGTAAGTGCAAGAAAGTGGAAAATGGAAAATGTTACTGTCACTACCGATGTCTACCCTCCTCAAACTGTCAACGCCGCGCCGACTGAAACGCGCATGGCCGTGCAGCGCAAAGTACCTGAACTGCGCAAATGGAAATATCGAAGTTACAGTGTTTTATGGAAATATGAAAGTTAGTTTTGCCGGTCTGGATGGCCGAGATCTCTAAGGCAGTAGTGCCGTAGCGACCACGGACCGAATGATCGCGGGTTCGAGTCCCGCCTCAGGCATGGTTTTATTGTGTCTCTCACCCCCCATCATATCTTGTCATCTTCTCAGTTACCATACCGTTACAAGCAATAGTGGTCGCTAATGACGTAGAAGTTGATGCGACCTTAAATAACAAAAAAATAGTTTTCTTGAAAGTAAACATCTTCCACTGGAAACCGATTGCCCTAAACGTACTTGGTAAGGGTTTGCGTTACCAAGGCTACGTTGGAATAATTGCCATACGAATCTGCTTTACTGACTGTCGAAGTAGTTGGCAGTTTACAGGGACGTTACCTCCACTGTCTTTACAAACTCAATTAACAATAAACATTGTGTAATATTCGAGATACGTCATTGCAGCTCACATATTCAATGCCTCAAGCAAGGTTTTTGCCTTCAAACCTCAACTACGTAAGCTTGAATAAAAAGAGTCCGATCATAATGGAAAATATCATGGCAACAACATGTTTTTATATTATTGCGTTTGCTCAGTTGTCGAAGGGGAAAAGATACGAATCGTGAAGCAGCGAGATAAATGTATCCTGCTGGAACTGAATGAAGACAAAGGACCTAAATAGATTTTTCACAAAATGCAGAGTGCAGGTCAACATTACTATTGTGAAGAATAAGTTCATCAAGAGGTCGACAAGCAACAAAAATGCAGTTTCTGAACTAAAATTTAAAATAATTCCCACAATAATAGAGAAAGTCATAACTTGGAATGAAACTGTGAAAAGGTGAACAAAAAGAACAAGATAACTTGCTTCACTAGTATTTATGGCTTTATCGGCCAAACACATTCAACAACCTGACTGAGCGCAGCCTTTTACCCTCCACGACGTTCTCAGTGCATATCCGTATCTGTGTCTTACCGCTCAGCCCTGCGCAGAACCGTTACCGCGTTGTGCGGAGATACACATGCAGATGCACATACAATGCACGTGCACAAAGGAAAGCTCCAAAAAGCAGGCTCCCGACGCTCTGTTATTGTCGACGTAGGATGTAAGTCCGGAGAATTAATTGGTCTCGTATGGTATTAGTCAATTAAAAAGGCCTGAGAGTGGAATAGTGTTCCAACAGTGCAAGAGGCATTGAAATTTGTCAAGACTATATTACGATAGAGACAGAGGACAATGCAGATTCAAGTATGTAGATAGCACGAACTCTGGATAAAAATTAATGAAAAAATGTACGAAGCAAACAATTGAAAAAATGTGTTTGATCGTACAAATAAAGATATTGAAGTTTTCAGTTCATTGATGTTAATTAATTTTGCTGTATATTAATAAAATCGATCATTGTCAAAAATAAATGGAATTTGTCCTCAATAATCGGATGTAGTTAACCTCTGATATAGTGAACCTAACACGTTAGTCCCCAGAAGTTCACTATAACCGGAGTAGACTGTTACGAAAGATTATTTCCTAAATTTGCTCAATATTTTACCAATGTGGAGTGATTTTATAACACGTTTTTGCTATCAATACTGCCAAGGGTGATGGACATATTACCAGTACATACGGCCATATTAACTTTATTCTCTAGGAATAAACTCTCGCACTACCATTTTGAGCAAGGATTTATTTTCAACTCTCACATCAGACGACGTTCAAAACAATCCTTCAACTTCCAGACAAATAGTATAGTGGATCAACCGGCAAAGACAAAAATAAAGATAATCCTGACAAGAAGAAACGTGTCTGAGGTAAACCCAACTAAAGATGTAAACACTGGATGGAACAAATCGTACGGACAAACACATTGAAAGCTATTATTGAAATGTTTGCTGTGAGGAAGCAGTTGAAAACCTACATCGATGCAGTGTGGGTGGGATATTTACATGAAGAAAGTGTAGGACTAACTATTAAAAACAAACTCATTAACAGCAATGTCAAACTGATTAAACTATTTTTTTGTAAGTTTTCGAGCAATTTCTGACTTTTCAACCTGATATAATAAAGTCTCGTAGAAAATACTGAATTTGTAACGAATAACCCAGCAATTCTTGCGTTACTGAAATCATGTCAGGCCGTATTTTACTAAAATTAAACTGTGAGAGGGTAATTCAAATTATACTTGTATTTTAGTATAGCTAGCCCTAGTTCCATGGAAGGGCTAGAGAATATCATGCTTCAAGAAACCAGTTAATCGGGCAATGGCCATAAAACCTGCACGTGGGCATATTAACTTCACATTACAATGTTTTACAAAAACAACAAAATATTCCTTAATCATTCTTTTGTGATATAGCCATTTCAACTTGATGCAAATGTTATATATCATCATGATGCTGTTAATTTGGCCAAATGTTGAAATATATAAACAGGAAAATTTGAGGCGCTCAATGTGGCCGTATTACCTTCCTTAAGTGGTAATATTTTCTAGATGAGCTAATAGGAAATATATAAGAATATATCTAATCTAACTTCTTAGACAGCTCCACTTAATTCAGATTGAAGCGCAAGAAATGCGTTCATAACCTCTCAAGGGAGATAATTGTTGCACGAATTGGTAAAAACGCTTCTAAGAGTAGAAAACAAAAGGTAAATAAATTCAACCTGTCCGACTCGTGGAAACAAAACGATCATCATGGAAAGAAACACTTCCCATACAAGGTAACTATAAGTTTGCACGCACAAAAAGTAACTTATTTAATATGGACACGAAGAGACCTTCAAATAAATTATAATTCCAGAAACAGTTTCAGTGCTATAGGCTCATATTTCGGCTGCTCAGATGAAAATTTATTTGAAACGGTACAAACTTGACAACAGCCGATGCGGTAGCAGAGATCGCTAGGGTAGTGGTGCCGCACGCACTAGGGTAGCAATGCGATACGTGCCTCTAACTGGGGCTCAGTCTAGACTGTATGGGTAGGTGCACGTATCAGCTTTTTAACATAATCCATTTTTACATCCCAGGGTAGTCAGCCCTGGGAATGGGTGGAAATTGTGATAATGAATGATGAAATAGACCCACGCAAATAGAGATAAACACAACGCAATCATGCCCGAGGCAGGACTAACTCGCGATGCTTTGACACTCCTGCCTTGGCGATTTCGGCCATCGGGTCGGCTGAAGAGTCCATTTGTGATTTATAAATGTTCATATTAATTTTAGAAAAGGCTATACACAATAATACTTTTTTAAAATGTAAATTGCATCAACATCTCTGATCTTTAGTGATTATATACACTTTTATAATATTAGCATCGGTTATAAAAGCAATGGCAAAAAAGACAAAAAAAAGTTTATTTAATGCTTTGTTTGAAATATATAGACAAGGTACATTTTTGAAAATGTGTAAGAAACATCATTTTGCGTCTCACGACGTGCATTAAAATAATAATAGAATGGCACGAAATGGAACGTTCATGTTGGGGGTCATGGGGTTTGTTAGGGGTAGAGATAGAAAGAGCTAAAATTGCCAAAGATTTATTTGAATGTTCCTTTTCCAAGAATAGAACGTCGTAGGATAAAGTATATTATCTAAAACTTTACAACGTCCCTGTCTTTTCTGAGAAACCCCAGCTAAGAATTAAACTTTAAAATATTGATGCTACTCATTCTGAAAATGGATGGTCAAGAAGCACAAAATTTGAATCCACCGGATTCCGAGCTCGGGCCTTCCCTTAACCAAACAGATGCCCTATCCAACTGAGCTCTGGAACCAAACATTGCATTCGCGACAGTTCTACGGTTTCAAAGCGCTAAGGGCTCTTTCGAACCTCGTGGTGATGAATACTGGTTACCTTACTTTGCGGCGCCGGCGCGGTGCGGCTTCTGGCGTCGTGTCTGGTCGGTCACGGGCGCGGTGGGCCCTGCACTGCCACGCACATCCGAGAGGGGGGGGGGGAAGACGGCGACGCGTGGGCGCCAACGGCCAGGGAGGCACCGTCGGAACAGCTACCCGCTGAGCGACTGGCGGCAGCGGGCTGGCTCGCAGCTCTGCCGCGCCCCCACCCCTCGTTCGCTTCCGGCCCGCCGGCCGCCGCCGCCGCCCGCCGCCACCGTGCCTCGCTTTCTACGGCGGCGGCGTCACCGCCGCTGCAGCCGCGCGGGGCTGGGCCGCCTCGCCTCGCCTCGCCTCGCCTCGCCTCTCCTCTCCTCTCCTCTCCTCTCCGCGCCGCAGCGAGAGGGCGAGGACGATGGCGATCGATGGCGCCGGCCGGCCGGCCGCCCTCCCGCCCGCCTACCTGCCACCGCAGTGCTCCACGCGGGCGCGGACTCCTCGGCAGAGCTCAATGCGTTGGCCTCACTCGCCATGCAAACTTAAATGTAAACATAACGTAGCTGCCAAACCTACAAATGAGTCATTAAGCGAGACGTTCACAATGACTTGACGTGACGTAAATCCGCAAACTTAAGACTTCTCAAGAACCAAGGTTTTACGTTAAGTTTACTTCGGAATTCTATCGAAGACCAATCAGGGAGCAGCCTGCGTGAAGGAATCGTGGCGGATTTTAGATTGTGTTAAGGTAGTTTGTGGTCGTTTCATTGTGTGACATTTCATTAATGTTATGTACCAGACTAGTTTGCGAAGGTTTTGATGCGAGTACGAGTAATGAATTCAAAGTAGCCATTTTTCTTGTGAGTTTACTTGTCGTGGCGAATAAAATAATTAAGTTCGACGAATTACTCGTGAATTTGGTAGATGAAAATCCTTATTTATAAAATAAAAACATGCGAGCATCGGAGAAAAGACCCGAAACCCTTGTGAAAAGTAGGGGCTCTTGCGCATCGTATCCAACTTCAGCCAATGAGCTTCAGACACCAGTTTGCGTCACAATATTAGCGGGAATTTTAAACGCAGCCTGATACGAAAACTATCACCTGGCTTCATCACATTGAAACAGATTTATAAAGTATTTGTTTTAAATATTGCATATTTTACAATATTGGGTTAGTTGTGTTTGGTTAGCGTTGAAAATTGTTACTTTGTGCCACTTTCAAAATGTTTCTCAACACTTCACGCTCTCCGTGCAACATGACGGCCAGCGTCCAGTCTGACTTTTCAAAGGAAGTGCCCGTGCTGTGGGCGGTGGTTCGCGACGCAAACTGTTGTTGTTGAACGAGCACAAATAGGTGCGGCTGAGGAACCCACCCATCTATTTCCACCATGGTGAAAAGATACTAGAAACATCTACGATGCTAGAAACGAACCGGCATTCGATCAAGGTATACCAAAATACGTTGAAATTGATTGGCTCAGACAAAACTTACGTTGCACCTTATGTTCGTCAATGTGAATGCTTGTTTTTAAGTCTAAATTTTACTAGTAGGTTTACGGCATTACGTTACGTATACGTTGGCATTGTAAATGCTGCCTTATCCCTTTAAGTCACTGTCCGCGAACGAATCTACACTGCGCCGCGAGATGGGAGACGCGAACAGGAGGTCGTGGCCCTCCTCATGGAAACGGGCTGGTATTCCTCGGCTACAGCTGAACTGGATTGTATCCCTTAACGTCCCTCTTGGAGCAGAATCTCCTACGTGCCGCAAGATCCGAGAATGGAAGTGGATCGCTGCCAACGGGGTGGTTTGTGCTGGCTTGATGGAAGCGGCAGTGCATCCTCAGCAATGAACGTTTATAGCATTCAGAGGATGGAAATGGAGCGCCTCAATGCAAGCGCGCAAAGCAGCCACGAGCGCCTCGAGAGAACGGGCTGCTCCCTCCGCTGCTTGATTTTGTCGGGTTTCCGGTTGCGCCAAATGCCGTGGTCAATATTGTGCAAGTTTTTATCAATTTTTTGGCGATGATCTTCTCCGGGTGCATGGTGAGATCCAACTCTGACCTACACGGCGTTTTCCTCATCCAGTTATATCTCGCAAACTGGGCGCCGCCCCAGGCGGGAACAACTGTAATCTCCCGACATGTGAGGTAATGTAAGCGTGTATAAGTAAGGGTGGAGGATATGACAAGGAAGATCACGCGGTCCGTGACCCGTTTGTTAGGATACTGCTCCGGCATTCGCCTGATAGTGATCGGAGAAAGAACAGAAAATACCGACCAGAGCAGCCCGCAGCTTCATAAGCATCGAGTCTCTTCCCTTATCGCCGCGAACGAATCAAATCAAAGTGGAGCACCGCGCGCGCAGCAGATAATCTCGTGGTAACAAAAGTGTTGCATCTGCGGTAACTGAATAATTGGGGTATTATCCCTTAACGTCACTCTCCGCAAACGACCGCAGAGAGATCGGGAAATCGAAGTGGAGTGCTGCGAACCAGAATGAAACGCCGCGAATTATGAGAATGAAGTATTTTAGTATAAGACGTCTCACAGTCCGGCGCGGAAGACCCGCAGCCTACGCGGAATGACCGCAGTGGAAATTTCGCGTCACGTGTTGCCTTATGAGCTCGTTCAGACCTGCGCGGCAAGCGAGCGTCGCGGCAGCGGAGAACGCAGGCGGATGCGTTTCGACCGCTGCCGCTCGAGTTTCGTGTAAGTCCGCCTGCTTTCGGGAGTCTTCGCTCCCTTCTGGATCGAGTTCGCCTTGCTTTTGTTTCTTGGATCGTTACCAAACGCTGAGTGATAACTGGCGCTCCGGTGCAAACGGGCCCGCGGATCTCCCGCGCCGTCTGCGAGAGCCTAAAATGAATGGGAAAGTATCTGTTGGATAGGCTCGAGGTTTTTATATGAAAACTGTTAAGAATGTTCGCCATACGGCGCTAACTGAAAGACTGGCTTGCATACAACAGGTAAGAAACGGCTCAACTTACATTTTCATGTTTTCTGTTTCAAAATCATTCACATTCAAATTCAATTTCATTCACTTTTCTTGTAGTATTAAATGATTTAACACCCCCTTTCTTTTTTTAGTTCTTAATATGTTAAATATGTTTTCTAAAAATTGTAACTTATTAGTAATCTTTTTATTATAATTTAGTTGTGAAATAAAAAAAAATTGACTTTTTCATGTCTGTCTTTTGTTTTTTGTCCTAGAAAACTAATGATGATGGCAGAGCCATCGAAAGCTGCTATTATAATAAACAATATTGATGGCAATGGCGACTCATATAATTATTTCATGGTTTATTTGGGTTTAAGTAGGTAAATGTTTGCATTTTTTATTGATAGTTATATTTGTTGTCGTGTGGGAATTTTCATCTTAAATATTTTGACTTCGTGTTTGTGGGTGTACATGAAAATTCCGTAGTGGGGAATTATAAATTGTTAATTGAAAGGAAGTCGTAGTCGCGAATAGCGGTTGCATCTGAAACCCCGTAAGGGAAAGTCGCGCCGCGGTAACTAGGGATTTCCGAATAAGGGGTTGAATAGTTAGCAACATCGGGAAATACTTAAAATTTACAAGGACAAAGGGCTCATAAACTGCATCAAAGGACGAAGAACATCCCCTTCTGGAGAAGACGACGGCATCAAATCAACCAAGAAGACATTCCGAAAGCTTACGAACTTTTATCAAAGCCGTACGGTTTAGTAATGTTCCAAGACCATAGAACCATTAATTAAAAATTAGTTCAAAAACATGTCATAAGAATATTGTAATATATGTTAATAATTGTATGCAATGAAAATACTGATATTTCATTGAATTACCATCAATTCAGTAATTAGTAAATTCTACAGATATGCTAGCAATCGTGATTTCTGAATAGTCACACATCCCCTGCAATAGGTAAGGTAACGTATGTTGTGCGTCGAACTCTATATGTTAAAAAAAACAGCTAGTCAAATTAAAAATCATTAATTTACGAGCATAGCAGAGCATTGAAATAAACAATATTATTGAAATAACTATAAACAGGAGGAACGTTGCATATTGCTGCCAACTTAGGACAAAGTAAATTTGAAGAATCATAAAACGTTACACATAAGACGCTCAACGTGGAGCATAATAAAATAAGTTTAGTTAGTTAAAGATAGAAAACGTTACAATATAAACTACCCCCAAAATATCCGTTTCAAATTGACAGGACTACGATATGGATTGGATAATTTAATAAATTAATTATTGGGAAGATTAGACGAAAGTGTTGACCACGGTTTGCAATAAAGAAATTTTGCAGTATCAAAGACTCACAAAAAACGGATTATGAATTCACAGTGTTATGACAAGTAATGTACTACATATGGAAACAAGATTTATCCACTTTTTTGATATCATAACCCCACATTACGAGTTTTCATGACGGAAATCGCCTCTTTCTGCTGCAGCATTACAATACTTTATCTTTACAACGTAAGTACGTTGTAGGTGTGGAAGTGAAATAATTATAACAAATATTGTATAACTTCAAATGTTTTCAACATTTTCTTATGTTCTTTAATATTACATTTGATTTTCTCTTTTCACTCTGTGATATTACTATATTTCAAAGCTAGTTATGATAATTCAATCGCACGATAAAACTGACACTGATGAAAATTGACATTAGATATTTTAATATATTCAAACCGATGAGCGAGATTCCTAAAATATTGGTGGCCATTTTTCCTTTAAAGAAAAAAGCACCAGACGAAGTGCTGGGATTTAACTTGTGTGCTGATACAAAAAGTTCGTTGTGTAACAGTTAAAAAGACAGTGACGTTTTTAACGTTCGGGATTAAAGCGTTAGCACATAGTGAGTTAGTATTGCATTTAACGTACTTATGGTTTATTAACTTCGTCAAATCACTTTGGTTTTCCCCCCTAGTAATGGATTGAAATAATGAGATGAATAGTGAGTCTTGTAAAGGTGACTGATGTGAGTGCTGCAAACGTTCCTGAGCTCTTAACATCAATGAGAGGTGGAAGTGACGGCAGAGATGGTGCTGGTAGTGATGGCGGTAACAACGACGGCTGCACCATGGACGGTGGCAATGGTGACGATGGCGTGGGTGGCGAGGTTCGACGAAAGGGAGTCACAGCGTCGCAAAATGGGCGGCGCCATTCGGCGGAGCGTCCCTAGCGCGGCATTTCGTATGAGGGAAGGAGCGAGAGAAAGCCGCGGCCGGCGCGGGATAATTCCGATGTACGCATGCTGCGTGCGTAGGGCCGCGAGCTAGCTCTGCGACCACTGCCGTCGCCGGCTCGCCCTTCCAATACACCCATTACTTAGGCTTCCGCTCCTCATTTGCGGAGTACGGAAACGGCTAGGGAAGGTCACGGCTGGTTGACGCTTGGGTCTAAGTAAAATTTTGTATGACCTCAAAAAGATGCAATGAATTCCAAAAAAGACTTGCATGTAGCTTCTGGGCCCATTAGTTCCCATTCTCTGAAATTCTATAACATAACCATCATGTTTTCAGACCACTAATACATTTTATTTTGTGGAGGCAAAGTGGGTCTATCAGCAACACAGATTTTTTTAAATGTCTGCTACTAGCGTAACAAGCCGATACGGTGGACGAGATCGCTAAGGCGGTAGTGCCGTAGCGATCTCGTACCGAAAGATCGCGGGTTCGAGTCCCTCCTCGGGCATGGCTGTATTGTGTTCGTCCTTTCACCCCCTATCACCATCATCATATCAGGAAAGGCAACGAGAAACCACCCTGAATAATTTATCCCAAGAAAACCCGTTATGGGTCACCTAACTTCCGTATATGGAAGATAGGACCAAAGAAGACTAGCGTAACAACTTTCCTAGCCATTTCGATGTTGAACTTGAGTGATTCTTCTTTAACATTGACAGTCATGCGTCAGGTTAAGGTTTAAGTAATTGCCTTCCATCGACATTGGTCAGGCGCTCAGCACTATAATCCTGCAATCCCAGACGGTCATCCTAAGGCCCGTTTACATCCAGGGCTTCGCTGTGTTACGAACTGCGCAACTTCCGCGATTTCACGGAAGTTATATAGGAGAACGTGGAAATACGCAGATCTGCTTGTGAAAGTAAAGCTAACTTGTATCCATTGTAAATCTAATATTGTTCTTGTGCTGTCAAGCGAATTATGCAATTGAATGTGGCAACTTAGAAGGAGAACCAACGTAAGGCAACCAGCTGAAGCAGTAACCGCTTGGATCGCAGAATGAGCTGTCCGTTAACAGTCCACTTACTACATGTGGGAAAAAGAAATAAATAATATTTCCTGCGAATAGGCATTGTGATCGACAAGATGAACTATAAGCACGAAAAAAACTTAGTAACACATCCCACAAAATAATACATTAATCTGAACTTTGACATTACAATATCTTTAATATTATGCAGAGTATATTCCTATCTTCCGTTAAGAGGCTAATTTAGTCTTGTAACACATCAGCTACCCATTTAGGTACGCACACAACAGTTTGGACCCCCTGCAACAAGACATCTGTTTGGCAATTTTTCCTAGTTGTTCATACCAAGGATAGATACGTACACACTGTCAATATAAAAACAAGTAGTATATTAGAAAAATTCAAAAGACGTGTGTACAATTTTCAATTATACGAGAAAAACAAAATTTTTCAATTTGGGTGTTGCATTTTAACGAAGTGCACCAACCACTTTCTAATTTTTAATGCATTGTTCTTAGATAGCCTACTAGAGTTCCTAGTATTAAAACTATCATATTTTTTCTACATAATACCTCTTTATACAACAATCATGGTACAATTCTGGTAAAATACGTTTCTGTCTTTGACCCTTTCAGTGGAATGGAATAATCCCAAGCCATTTCTTTACTACGTTTAATAAACAAACAAAAAGTCTACGGCTTCTCATTACTTATGTCGTGTTCTTCCCAGAAACTTTCTGACGATGTTTCTATTATATGCTTACCAAAATTCATTAATATTCAGTGACACAGACGCATAATAAATGTCCTTAATATTTGGATGGTATGTATTCTATCCAGAGTGAATTTGGACCTCATTTTGAATTTCTCGTATATGTAGCTATCTTTATTATTAAAATCATCGTAGATGTCACGAGGCACATAACCAATGTATTTACAATATGCAAAAGAACCAATCCCTTTTTTAACCTGCTCGGAATGTTCCAGAATCAGATGTGTCAGACAATGATTCGGCATATAATTTCTTGTGCATGAACAATCTGGGGATTTGTATAAAAATGAAAGTTAATCGAAAACTAACTTTTAAGAATATTTGCCTCCAACGTATTTTTAAATCCACTCGGTTTATTGATTCCGCTAGTGAATGCATCGCACTGAAACAAACAAAAATAAAAGCTCCTTTCAATTTGAATTTCAATTATCGTTTTTAAATAATAAATCTAAATCATTAAGAATGCTGGACAATTATCCAGGAATAAAAAAAACGTTTATTCGTTTTAACACTAGTTTATGTACTTATAATAATTTCATTTTAACCATGGGGAGGGGGATAATTCACTATGGTCGATGGAACGAATGCCCCGTGCAACATTCGTTCCCGTAAACAATTATTATGCATTAATGAACGTAATTAACAATTTAATTATGCGTTAGGTACACTTCCAAATCGAAACTCTTCACATTTTATCATTATTAATAATATTTTATCGGCAATTAATTATCAATTAGAAAAACGTAATCCATATCGACAACGAATAAAACAATAATTACCCAAAAGCCTTCTTTGTTCTTCTACAACTTCCCTAGTCGTATCATATTTAAATATGAGGAATTATAATGCTTCAGTTTGACTAATAAAAGTAAATATTTCTAAATGCAATAAGGAAATATTAGTCATCAACCAACACATGTTAGTTCAATAAACAAAATCAGCTCAATTCTACGTTCAAGCAACAATGAAATTCGGCCATTATTAAGCGTTTCCACAGCACTCAGTCGCATTCGTTCTGCAATAACCCCCCCTCTGCTTCCCGGTGCCAAATTCTCTTCCGTTTGCCTTTCTCCTGTGCAGAGAACCCCGCCGTCAAGATGTCGAACGTGGACATGCTGTCGGACGCCATGGAGCAGGAGCGCTTCCGCAAGCGGCACTCCGTGCTCACGGCGCGGCTCGCGCGCGTCACGCACTTCAGGTGTGGTCCGTGCGCTTCCACATAGTAGGGAAGACCATTCGATATATAATACTCTAATGCTATTTGTACTAGTAATTCAACTGACGTGGATGAACATGTGAAACTAGTGTTATAACGAATAAACGCGTTTTTGTTCCCAGATATTTGTCCAACATTTTTAATGATTTTGATTTATTATTTAAAAATGAGAATTCAAATTCAACAGTTGAAAGGAGCTTTTATTTTTGTTTGTTCCAGTGGGAAGCATTCACTAGCGGGATCAAAAAGAAACTATCCACGTCTTAAACTATCTTCTTCGTCGTCTGTTGTTGAAGTATTTAAAGTTCTCCTTTTTCAAATACATCTACTTTATGTATTTAAAAATATCTTTACAATATGCGCTTACGTCTTACAATTCTCTTTATAATATGCGCCCCAAAAATATTCAAAAATTCATTTTTCAAGCAAATAACACAAAGTTGACAAATATAGCTGCTTTTCATACTTTTCGTAAATCATGTCCCAACAATATGACGTAATTCACACAAATGAGATCCCGAGCCATTATTGTCGTAGCATTCCAATCTGACATTTCCTGAATGATAGCAGTATTTAAAGTAGGTCATAAATAATTTCTAAAAACATGATGTGTGAATGTATAACAAAATTTCGAATGTAAGAAACGAACGAAGTAATATGGAATAATTTACAAATTCTAACTTGCGAAGCATCCAAATCAGACGTCCACGTAGCGCAATAAATTCGGACGGACTATTATTTTTGTTTCCAAATTAGTACACAAATACTCAAATTTTCAAAAAATTGAACCTGACCTAATTTGAAGAATTATTTTTGATTCACACATTTCATAAAGATAAAGAAATGTACTTTCCCCATTGGAGTTGTAGGAAGACGCCGAAGACAATGCACAGTCAACTTAATGATAATACGTTTCTTGCAAAATTACACAAAAAATACTGATTATCAAAATATTCAACATGACCTTATTTAAAGAATTGTGTTTATGAACAAATTTCATTAAGAAAACAATTGTATCTTCACATTTGTAGTTGTAGGAGTCGGACATCCACCACTGTCGGGATTAGAACCATAGGACTTCCCGATCAGCGCTGATGGAGAGAGAACAAATAATGCCACTGAGCTATCACAGCCTGTGCAAAGTGCAGTTAAAATCATGTCTCATTTCTATTATACATTTTGAATTTTTTAAATTAAAAATATTTAATGAGAGTTTTTGTGTATTCTTCATAGAACAATGTAATGCATGTGCAATAGGACATACTAATGTAATGAGAGAGAAAGAGAAAGAGAGAGAGAGAGAAAACAAGAGAAAGAGAGAGAGAGAAAGAGAGAGAGAAAGAGAGAGAGAGAAAGAGAGAGAGAAAGATAGAGAGAAAGAGAGAGAAAGAAAGAGAGAGAAAGAAAGAGAGAGAAAGAAAGAGAGAAAAGAGAGAGAGAAAAGAGAGAGAGAAAAGAGAGAGAAAAGAGAGAGAGAGAGACAGAGAGAGCACGAGAGACAGAGAAAGATGTCTGGTGGATTCTGATAGACCTTTATATAATTCCTTGAACACTGCAATATAAATATGTATTATGTTACTTTGGCATTACATAGCGACTATTACTCATCTCGAAACTATCGACAAAAATAGCTCAGGTGATGTCACTGCTCTTCCTCTGGCCGAGAGATTCTGCGGTTCCAAGCGCGAACGGTGGCAGGATTTTCGACGTACCCTTGGAGGAGGAGAGTTCTAGCAAACGTCTGCTCTGATCGGTAGTTTTCTGTAGTTTCTCGGGTGAACATGAGGCGAATGCTGGAGCAGTACCCTAACCTTCCTTTTGCTTGTTTTTTCTACACCCCCTTACTTACTTATATAGGATTGAATAGTATTTGTATACTTGAATTTGAAACATGTATTTTACATACATTTTGTATTAGAAAAAATATTTTCGCGTTTTTTGGGCATGTGTTTTAGAGATGTATTTATATACATAAAGTAGATGATTTAAAAACACAAATGCTTAAAATACTTTAAATTCAGACAAAGAATATAGTTTAGAATGGTGGTAAATTTCGATTTGTGTGATTCCGCTAGTGCATGCACGTCGTTGAAACAAAAATTAAAGCTCCTTTCAGAAGTGGAATTTGGATTCTCATTTTTAAATGATAAATCTAAATCATTAAATATGCTGGACAATTATCCGAAAATAAAAAAAAGTGTTTAATCGTTAGAATACTAATTTACGTTTATCCACGCCAGCTGAATGAGTTCACCTTTGCGAACCAGATACATATGTCAACATATGTCAACCAGAAGTTTATGATTTGAAAAACGAGTCGTTTTAAAAGGAAATTATATTTCTTTCTGAGAGGCATATTTTTTTATATTTGAAAATGGTTATACATATTGTTACAATACATTACAATAGTTATTGTTTCGAAAATTATATGACTGCCAATTACTAATTTATTCTAATTGACAACTACAATATCTAGTCGCAATAAAAAACAATTCAAAATTATTATATATGTAGAGTGGTGTAGCAAGTAGCTGTAGAGTATTCTGAGTATTTGAATTATTGAAATACGTATTTATTTATCACATTGTACTTTGTGTATATGTTTATTTATAAAGTGTTTTGGCGAAGTATTTAAATACTAAATTTAAAGTGTTTTCCCAACATACACTACAACATCACACATGTCGGGAGGCCAATCCGGAGGCAGAGCATGTCCCGGGTGGGCGGTTCCCCTCCTGTGAGAGATGTATTTGGTTGATGAAAATCGCCGCCGACGGGAAGGCTGGCACCGGATTTCTCCATTCAACGGGAGAAAGTTAGAGAAAAGCCTATACTACACTTACGGGTCTAAGTGGCTTTAGCAATGGCGCGTTCGTTATCGTAAATCAATGAATAATCTGGGACCGAGCGCAAAGCACCGGCGTGTCACAGCGTGACGGAGCTGCAGAGTCTGGTGCACATCTACGCGCTGCTCACCAAGACAGACCCCATGGACCGCAAGCGCTTCGGCGAGATCATGCACACGGCCTTCGACATGACGTCGGACTCGCTCATGGAGCGCATCTTCACCACGCTGTGCGCGGGGCCCGGCCTCGTCATCAGCATGGAGAACTGGATCATCGGCCTCTCCATGATGCTGCGCGGCACGCTCGAGGAGAAGATCAAGTTCGTGTTCCAGGTGGGCGCGCCTCGCATTTGGGGGCATTAAAAATTCAATTCGATCATTGAATTTATGGCCGAGAACAGCACTTTTTGTGGGGAGGGGCTGCGTAAGTAGGGTCCAGTTGAATCTGTGTTTTCTTAAAAAGATATTTTCATTTATGCTGAATTTGAATTTTATTTAAATTCAGCATACATTATAGTTATAAGAAAAGACCGAATTTTCGTGCAGTTAACCTCTCTAAAACGTGCATTAAAAGCACCAAAACGTGCAAAAACATGCAATAAAACTATCAAAATTTGCAAAATTGTATTAGGTAGCTTAAAAATACAGTTAGCCCACTCGTCAACGTATTTTACATTTCTAATGTGAAGTTTAAGATAACTGAAATATTTTGATTTTCGTGGTTTTATTATAATTAGTTTTCACATACAGCTTAAAAAATCATATTTGATATTTTAAATATTATTCATACACAGCATTATACATGCACAAAAATACTTCCAGGAATAAAAAATAATTAAGTTACATAAGAAATGTTCTTATTTTGTATTATATTTGCAATTATGTACACTTGCAAATTATTTTTTGAGACTACACTACATCTTCTCTTACCAAACAGTAAATGTTTCAGGCAGAAAAAATTTCGTTCTGTATTTACACATGTCTGACGTACGTGTGCACACAGCTACAAGCGATAAAAACTGCGCTCATCTCTCTCGATTTCGCAGGGCAACACCTGTTCCGAGAAAGACAATAAATTTGAATCGCAGTACAGCTTTTGCTACTAAGCTTGTCGTGCGGCCGTAAGGGCAAATGCGACTCGTGCATGATCACTCGTGCAGTGTCATGTTGGTACGTTCAGAGAAGACTGGCAAAATGGATACCGTCTATACGCGTGGATCCACGGGAATTTCCTCTCCCCAAAATGTTTCAGTAACCTAATACGTCTCACGAAACTTGCAAGTAGCTAATGGTGCTAAAACAGCACGTACTTCCTCGTCCGCATTTTCACGGAAAATTGCGCAAATAGTACTAAAATTTTCAAATTTTTCAAAATTTGGAAAAGGAAGACGCCGAAAATACTGAATTTTTTCAATTTTCAAAAAATCGGGGTATTTAACCAGTATGAGACCATCACCATTATCTTAAACGTCCTTCAGATTATCCAGCAACATTTCATCAAAAACTATGTAGCCGCTTTTGAGAAAACTAATTGTGAGTGAACTAAAACAGCACATACTTTCTCGCCCTTTAGTAACGGCTGTGTAATAATACTATACCGCAATTCCTTTTTCGCAATTTTCGAAAAAAAAGAGCAATACACCCCAAAAACGAGACTAGCGCCATATTTCTTTACGTTCTAATAACACATGTAGAGAAAATTTAAAATAATCATTTGAAGTGGTTTTTAGAACAATTTTTGTATATTTCAATCGCAAAATACGCAAAAATTACTCGTTTTTTTCAAAAACTTGTACATTACCTTTTTTGCAGAGATAATTTTTTACAATAGATTTTGCCTAAGGCAAATAATTTTTACTTATTTTTTTTAGTTTTAACATTTCTTTATCTTCAAAAAATAGCAATATCCAAAAATATGACTACCGCCATATTTTTATCGTTTCTTATTATATAAGTTAAGAAAACATAAGAAAAAAATTTAAGCGTTTTTTGAGATTTTTGAAAAATTTAAATTGCAAAAAAAAGTTCTTTTTTTTCAAAAAAATTACACATGGTCTTTTTTGAAGAGATAATTTTGTACAACAGACTTTGTCTGCAGCAAATATTTTTATATCCAATTGTGAATTTTAAATTTTTTTTTCCACTTTTCGAAAAATTGGCGATGTCAACGAAAATGAGACCAGCAACTTTCTCTTAAACATCTTTTGGCATATTCAATAACAAAATTTAATCAAAAAATGTAAGTACCCCCCGGCGCACGATTACAGTACTTTCTCTTCTTACGTTAGCAAGTGCGAGAAAGTAAAAATTGTTTGAACAGAATTATACATTTCCTGTGCTTTACGCAAAAATAAGCGGAAAATGCACAATTTTTCGAAAAATTGTAAATTGCCTTATTTCAAAAGTTATTTTTAAGGAACCCATTCCATTAATGGAAAACATCCCTATCGATAATATTTTAGTGGTAGTGTCATTGATCTACCTCAGAGTTCCTATGTACTTAAGAGGTCAGAAGGTTCGAGTAGTTCTTTAACGTTACTCGACTCCGTGACGAGTAAGAGAAACGTCACGGTTGCATTAGGTATATTTGAGTCAATTTAACTCTCCTAATCAGGAGTGGTTATGTCTTTTAATGCATATTACAGAAATCAAAAGTCGATATTATTTGACAAAAAAATAGTTGGATGTATTCTTTTTTTAAAACATGGAATAATTGTCTGGTCAACAGTAGTACTTGGTTTGGCTTTTGGTTGAAACTTTTCAATAACACTATTAAAATTCTTTCCAATCTATATCACATTGACACACAACAGTAATACGTTCAGCACAGTGTGATATTATACCATTTTTCACTTCGCATAAAGAAATGACATGTGAACTATAACTCTTTGCATAACAAACTGAAAGAATACAAATAAATATACACTCTGAAAACAAAAACTCTTTAAAAAATCTTTATACAATAATTGATTCAATGAGATTTATCTTGTCGTGAATTTCCCGAATCAATGTTTAAAATTTGAATATAAATAAAATAAATGAACGAAAAATATTAATAGAGAGTTTGAATATACAACTAAATCATTTAATCCTGTAAAATTAGTAAGGGGTTCATATTTCACACAATTTTCGTGGAACGCCCCCCCCCCAACGCCTCGTGTTATAACCACTTTTTCTACTAAGCAAATCTTGTTCTCGGTTCCCAAGGTCTCCTTCTGAGTTATTTCGTTCGTTTTGTCGTGAGAAATATTTGGGAGGCTTGACGGCACAGTGTCATCAAGCGACAAGCTGAAGTATTACTCAAAAAATCATGTTTATAAAAAAAAATGGAAGATTTAGTGACCATTACCTGACTTGAACCTGCTAGTGAACATGAGACCAATTTCTACATCGCCCTTCTTATATGTATGTTCTTTCATTTATTAATGACCTCGATAGATTTTGAATCTTCTAACTTAGGTGTACGACACCAGTATAACCAATAACGAATATTTTGCAAAGTTTATTATCGAAGCTCGATCTACGCACTTTCGTAATTGGTGAAGGAAGGAACTGTCAGTGATGAATCGTCACCGTGGGATCATCTTCAGGACGTGGCAAACTTCGGAGAAGAAATCGCACCGACTTTTTATCGTGGTAAATGGTGCACTATCCTGCACGGGTTTCGGAAAATGGAATGATTGAAAATGGATTGCCAAGAGTACCACCGATATCCCAGCCTAGAACTTAAAGACAAATTATTCAGACAAATGCCCTAACCGACTGAGCTATGGAATCAAACGTTGCATTTGTGGCAAAATTATGATATTATAGCGATCAGCGATTTTGAATATGGAACGAATAGCTTTCGGACAAATAACATCATATACAGTACAAAAAGCCTGGACGTAGATCGTGGTGGGATCAAACAATTGCACTTCATGATAATCTATTATGGTGAATATAGAACGTTATAGAACACTGTGTTATAATGACATAATGTTACTCGTGAAATTGTCCTATGAAATGTCGCTCGTGCTTTGGAAGTTCTCAGATAAATCACTTCCTCGCTTAGCGAGTCGGGAATTTATCGACTATTTTCAATGCATTCATGGAATTACCTCTAATAAACTCCGTATGATGCAATTGTTAGTTTACAATGTGCGATTTATTCCATTTTGCTGATATTTACTCATGATATTTGTTCTTATAGTATTATTTCGTATATTATTAGTTGATCAGAACATTCAGCAATCTCAAAGCGCTAGTTTGCAACCATGTACTAATTTTGTGACCTGGCCTGTACTCGTAATGATGAGTGGTGAAGTAACAGGACACAAATATGGAAAAGCCCTGCCAACTTATGGTTCGTTAGTGGAAGAGGTTCGACCGATAGTATAAGTTAGATATAGTTCACAATACGAATACAGATTTTGCGATAACGATTGAGATGAGTGCGTTGTTGCCATATCGATTGAGAGGAAGATACACTATGACCTACTTAAATGATTTCAGCTCATTTGACGCAGATTGTCTCTACGAAGGTGCGAACGATGCGGTACAAAGGCGTCGAGTCAAATCACACATTGAAACACTGAAGAGGGGCAATTACAGTGGAGCAACAACTGCCCATAACAGACTACTGATGTTTGCCGAATGCTCATTTTAATAGTTCTACGATTTGAGAATGTTTGTCGCTTCCCAAGAAATTTTATTACCTCTTTGAAAAGTTTGATAGAATAAAAAAAACTTATTGAAAGAAAAAATTCAAAGTTCCACTCGTGACATTATGCATGTCATAGAAAAGAATTTACAGTTTGCCTTATCACCAGAAAAATAATAACTAGCACCAGAAGCGACCAGCATAAAGTAAAGATGAATGCGTTCGATTATGCTGCGTAACATTGGTCAGATTTTGAATGAAGAGGCTCAATATCAATAGTGAACTTTGCTATTTGGAATTTCTGCGATCAAAGTTTAAAGTAATCAAGTGATTGATTGAGATTCCAAAAGTGATACGCTAGTCACCGACCAAATCATTCTTTGCATAGTAAAATCGAATTTGTCACAAAATCGAAACATTAGAAATCAAGATACTTTGAGAAAAAGTAATGACTATATTGTAGATACAATATGCTAACGTATGTAGTGAAATATTTATAGTATTTTGTGAAGAAACTCACTTTCAATATTACTTCTGAAGAATTATTCATAACTTGCAGATATCATATAAATTCTTATTTTGATACAATTTACCACCGGCGTAATTCTACGGTTCGCATTCAAAGTGTCGTATTAGGAAATTAATGCATTATTATGAAATTCGAATCTCAATATACGCCGGTAATAAAATATTTGGACAATTTCCGTTCTATTCTTACACGACGTTCGTCCAAAACTCTGAACACTCTCGAATACGTTAACGTTTTATTACTGGGCTTCAAAAAAGCCCCGTCTGGAGTGAAGGCGACGCTGCATAATACTCCCAGCGCAGAGATAATGGCGAGCACCCACACCCGGAATGGAAGAATTGGCGAGGAAGCTTTTTCGCTCGTAACGCAGCAGGTACCAGCACCAGAAAGGGAAATCTCAGCCGGCCGCTCTCTCCGGCTCAAATTTTGCTTTCTATTGAGCAGTGCGTCCTCGGCCCCCCACCCGCCGATGGACTCGGGAGAGGCGAATTCTCAATCTACAGAAGCACAGGACAAATAGCGACAAACAATGAAGACGGTGCTTGTATTATTAATATTAATAATGTAAATATTAATAAATAATAACAATTGCTATTATTATTGTTATTATTATTATTATTATTATTATTATTATTATTATTATTATTATTATTATTATTATTATTATTATTATGCGAAATCGCCGTCGCGAGCTAGAAAGTTCGCCAACTTCCATTCGAATCTCGTGCAACGTTGAGAATATACGAAAATTAAGAGAGTGATAGAGCCAGCGAACTCTGTCTTAAATGAGGTGGTACATACGCCAGGTAGAGATCTAGATATATTACTGAAATCAACCACATTTTGTACGCCAATGAATATATGTGAAATTTCGTTCTCGATATACTTAATTGTTTATTAGAACACAGCATCTCATAATCACTCCCATTTTTGTACTCACTCCATTCGCTCTAGGCACACAAGTATACTGAAAACAGAGGTTTGCAATGTCTCGCTTCGACTGTTCGCTTCATACCCTTCACGCCGAGGGCAGAGGTAATATCGCGCCCTCGGTGACTCGGAGCGAAAAGATTGTCTTTACCATTTCTTTGAAAAACAAACAAACTATATGTAACGTTTATTGGTAGTTCCGTGTAATAATTTCATTAATAATTTTTGTCTTACGGCGACTATTAATGTTGTTTTAAAGATTCAACCTTTCTTTTTAATCTAAACAGTCATTAAAACTCCCGTTTCAATATTTTAATTTTCTTAACTGTATTCGTATAAACAAATTATCTGGTATTATTTGGATTGTTGAATATCAGTTTTGGAGAAAATCGGCTGAACGGTTTATGCACTAGCTTGTGCACAGACAGACAGACCGACATGTTTTGCCGTCAATCTATTTTTCGGTATCAAGGACGCACAAAAGTGGATTCTGGGTACACCACGTGTTAGAGGTTTTTTTCCTATATTTAGCAATTGGATTTATCTACTTTTTCCTTACCAGAGCCCGGCAATAAGAGATTTTGAGTCGAAAATGTGCCGTTTTTCGGCGCACGACAACAATACTTTCTCTACTTACATTAGTAAGTGCGTGAAAGTTACAATCCGTCTTTCGAGCCTCCCAGAGATAGCACAGGGCTTCCGAGGTCGGAAATTTGGGGTTTTAACTAGTTCCTTGGTACATACAACACACTCAAAGAAAAAGGTTTTATTACCTTTTCCCAAGTTTCGGTAAGAGGTAATCATGTTACCAATTACTAAAGAAAAGAGAAAAGCAACAATTATGACGAAAGAAGGGCAAGATAATATTCATTACACGAAAGATTCTTATCCTCTAGGCATTTACGTATATCACTACTGTTCCCGTCTCTATGAATAAGTTCATTGTATTGCTCTTGGAATAAAATGTTTCTTACGAGTTTTTAGAAAGCATTACAACAATGCTCTCTTCGATTTCTCGATTTAATGTCTTACGTTATGATATTTCTGATAGTAGCACCTACCTCAAAGCCACTATCTGAATATAGCAATAATTATTTGTTTCGACGTGTGGATCGCCTGGGGAGGTGCGAGGTCGGCGTTCATGACAGGTACTTTGCCCAACGAAGGCGCACAGTCCTCTGAGAGCTAATGTAACTCGCTATTTACACATCACGACGTGTTAATGGACAACGTGGAGGTAACGAACAGCTCCTAGTCACTATGGACAAGCGTTAATTTGCGTACATTTGCTGCCCTTACAGAGGTTACAGATGAACTTTCTCGGAGAGGGTCCAGTGACTGTGATGACTTACTCTGAGCAGGTGAAGGAGGGAGCCTATACCTTTTATTTCTCTTCTTTCTGGAAAGTGATCACAGTGATGGTTTCCTTGGTGATCACTGATGGAGTCCCCAGTTTGAATGACACACCGCGTACACGAGTCGTTATTGGTGTTGCTAGATGAATTAGTGAGAATGAAATAATAAATTAAGATGAGATTCGTCACGAAAAGTACTACGTTCAGTTAGTAAAACACGACTTGTAACGATTTAGAAACGTACCAAGTTAAATGTTTATATTAGCATTTTCTTTTGACTATTTCTAAGAGTATTAAAATGTCATGGTGTTATGAAATAGGTACTGCAGATAATTTTCAAATACTTTTTATAATTATTCCTATTTTTCACGTCAATTTGCAACTTTCTGTCTTATGGATTTCGGAATACGATTGCAAGCTCGGTGGTATAAATGATTTTTTCTTAAAGTGTCTTTTTTTGTATCGAAATGATTCGCTAACCATAGTTCTTGAAGTTTATGAAACTAAGACTATTGCTAAACCGCGTACGAAGAAATTTATCAAAACTTCCAATTCTTTTTCACTTCTAAAATGTTTATCTCTGACTGGGAAGATACTTCAATATCTTCATTTGAAAATTCTGTAGAAATTCCCTTCCTGTATTTTCTAAAATCGAGAACAAAAGCATATAATGCTTGTGCCTGCAAGTCTCTATCTTAAATGAAAAAATTGGCGTCATCGCTTTTTTCAAATACCACTTCTATTTTATACATACCTTTATTTCTAACATCATATTTCTTGTATTTCTTCTTGAAGAGAAAGTTTCCAACTTTGTACACATTGATCACATCGTTGTCTGGTTTTGATTTTCTTAACCAAGCCCCGAAGTGGCCATATTTATTATACAAGTAATTGTATAAATCCAGTTGTTAAATTTAAAAATAAAAATCTTATAACACGTCGTATAGCCAGAATTCATGTTTCGCGAGACCTTGACTTCGAAAAATCGAATGACAGCAAAACATCTGTCCATCCGTTCGTCTGTGAATAACGCTAGCTGCTAAACAGTTCAGATAATTTTCTCCGATTTCACCAATCATGGATTCAACTGAGGTTGGAAAGAATGCATAGACGGCGCCCAATTTCTCTCCAGATGAAAGAGAATTACTCGAATGCTTAATGAGCAAATACAAAGAAAGTTTTAATGCTCGTTCTGACATTTCCAAATAATCGCTTCTTTTGGGAATTACTCGTGGTGTCTCTCACCACAATAAATCTTTAATGACTTCACCACCGAAAACAAACCCCATTTTTACGACACAAATTAACCTAACAGGAACAAAAAATCAAAGTATTACTACAATAAAAAAGTATTCAATAAAACTATCCCACGCCAATTGCAATACAGATATCACAAAAATCAGATATAAATAAGGAAAAATAGCGCCTCCAATAAACGACAACTAACAAAATGCTATTTTACTAATGACACTTATAATTACACCAATTTGAAGGCAAAATATATTTTAATTTTACGCAATCCTACTTCTTAGCAAATACTTCCATACAGAATCTACGTCCAACTACAGGTATTTACTTCAAAAATACGGAAAACTGAAATAGCTAGACGACCAAGGCGAGAAATAACTCCCGATCTGGCAGTGGTCCACTGCTCGGCGATGGATCAATTGCGAGTCAAATTTGATCCGAGACAGACACGTTCATCCTTTTAAGTGTGTGGAGAAACGTACAACGGGGACAAACTGAAGTTGATCCGGATCAAATCAGGATCATCTTGATTCCGGCTGGTGAAACCGGCCCTAATTGATCTGGCTGATGTACCGGGCTCTTAAATTTGAAACCGATATTTTAATTTTTAGGGGGGTTCTTCACATTAAGCCCCACGAACATTTTCAAAATTAAAAAAGGCCCCATCGTTTTTGATTACATTTTGTTGTTGGATAGTGTGAAGGACGTTCAAGAGAATGGTGCAAATCTTATTTTAACCGTTAAACGTTAAAAACCTTGATTTTTCGAAAATTGCAAACAGTTCAAATTTGTTTCATAGTCTTCCTAGAACTAAAATATTAAAAATAGAGATTTATTTCTTAATGAAATATCTTGCTTAAGAAAAGTTTGAAATAAGGTCAAGTACAATTTTTCGAAAATTTTAGTACTTTTCGCGTAATTTTTCATGAAAGCACAGACGATAAATTCGTGCTGTTTTTGCACCTCTAGTTGTTTAGAATGGATACGAATAGTAATTCTGTTCATTATTTAAAAAAAACTGTAAAATTTAGACGCTTAACTCTTCAAGAAAAGTGCGATATAAAAGCTCTCGATAGACCTATACCGGTACTGAACATATCTCAATTCATTTTCTATTTTTGCATGCACCCTCGCATTAATTAAAGGCAATAGCCGCCACTGCCCAGCACATATCAATTTCGCAATTTCGCAAACTAATAGTGCTACAAAATGGCACAGACGTTCTAGTATTTGTTTTCCATTTCCTTTGGTCTCGGCTATCTTATCGAACTCTTGCCTGCTGCTATCTATCGACGCACAAAGTACATTGTTTTTAAAATTTGTTAAGATTTCGACTTCCTAATAGTAGAACGAAAATATTATTATAAGAATATTAAAGTACAGTAAAATCTACCTGCACAAAAATGAACACAGAATGCGTTAAAAGCAGCAAATCAATTTAATTTTCAATAGAGAGTATCGTACAAGCGCGGATGTAATATTGCTTCTCTTGTTATTACAGTTTAGTAGAATGCAAAGACTTCATTACTTAATGTAATTTTAAAGCAAATATCCACAGCCGAACTGTCTTAAAAGCGAAATGCGATTGACAACAGTATTTCTCGTACAATATATTCCATCTTTTAGGCTTCACCCCTTCTCCATCACGAAGATTTTAAAGGATAATAAATTCGACATTTAGAACCGTTTCCACTAATGCGATTTCTTTTCTTCGTAGGTCTATGACATTATGGGAGACGGTTATATGATCAAGGAAACTATGTACAACCTGATGCACAAGGCGCTGGTGAAGAGTCCGGGAGACGAGGATGTGGAGGAGGGGGTGCGGGTAAGTTGTACTGAAGTTCCGCATCCCTAATGAAGGGAAATATAAGCTAGAAAAATGTGTTTTAATAGAATTCTCCCGGATGAGATGTATCAGATGCATTACTGTTGCTTCTGTAGCGACTCTGATCGAGAGGATCTGGGGTTCAAGGCCCGATTATCGACACTAGCGACATAGCTATCTCGAATTCAGTCACTTTCTGCAAGAGAATTCTAGCGACCGGCTGCTCTGATCGTTAGTTTTTCGTTGTTTCTCCGATCAATACCACGCGAATGCCGGAGCTGTTCCCTACCAAACGGGTCATGGACCGCGCGCGATCTTTGCTTCCTCTTTCTTGTTCCATCCTCACCCCTTCCTTACATTCACTTATACTTAATACATGCACTACACAATGACACATACCTGGAGACCGATCGGGGGCAAACGTTTTGTCTCGGCTGGGAGAGTGCCCTACTGGTTCGAGAAAATCCCTACAAGCCGACGTAGATGGGCAACAGCCAGCGGGTAAGATCATCGCCCTCCTGTCATGAACAATACTTACAGGACTTAGCAGTTGACACGGCCAGAATCACTAACTAATCAGTCAATCGATCTAACTGAATACTCAGAGGACGGATTCGACCTTTTCATCGTGGTATTGCTGGTATTGGTACTGGTATTGTTCGGAGAAACCACGGAAAACTACCGATCAGAGAAGCCGGCCGCTAGAATTGTCCTCAGACAGCGTGCGGCTGAATTCGACCTAGCTCTCTAGCTAGTGATAGTGAAATGCGTGTCACGTGGGCAGGACATGGTGGACGTGATCTGCCGCAAGCTGGACCTGGACCGCGACGGAAAGGTGTCCTTCCAAGACTTCCGCACCTCCTGCCTCAAGACGCCGCTGCTGCTGGAGGCTCTGGGCGAGTGCATCCCCAGCCGCTCAGCCATGCACGCCTTCCTCAGCACCTTCACCAGCAACACGGGCCACGTGTAGCCCCATCCCGCGCCCTCGCTTGCCCCCTCTCTGCCCACCTCCGCGACAGCCTCCTCATTCTTATTTTTATTGTTTGGAATTCCTTAAAATGAAACATTATAATTCATTATACCTGGCATTGAAGATTTCAGAAGATAATTACATATGTATTATTAATTGAATATTCATTACGTTTGCATTTTAATCCTATAAAACGATGAACGTTGCGTTAAACGTCCTTAAAAGATCCGATTTGCACGCTTCGTTTTGACGAACAATTTTTGGAGTTTTAAGGAACGCGCGCCGGCGCACCGCGGCCCCGCCGCTCAGAAGGCAGCGAAAAGAAGCGCGTAAATCAGGTCTACCAACAAGGACGCGCTTTAAAAGCAAGTGAACCCCGGCACAAACATATCGCATTGTACTTTCAAAAGAGTCCCGTAATAAAGGCAGAAACCTTCGCATTTTTGACGGGAGTACATGCTTCCTCGTCCAAAGGCGGATGTTGGCACATTGACAGCCAAATTAATTCAAATTTGGCACAACCTTCCGAAATTAATTCATTTTCACGAATTCTTTGAAGTTATTTAAGTAGATTGCATTCATACTTTAGGAAACATGCATTTCAAAGGTCGCGCGATCGAGATGAACATCAGTTTCGCCCCCAAAAAACCCGCGAATTCTCTTCCCCAAGGAGCAAGAAATGATTTGGTATGAAACTCTTTGAAACAAACTTTGATAGTACTCCCAAAAGGATCTCGTAGATACACCACCCCCTGGTCACTGGCGCAACGAAGCTTTCTCACAATGTAAATAATTTTCCGGAAATCTGATTTTTCCACACAAGTCGCGACGACATCGTGATTTCTCCGCCTCGCTCACGCGATTTTGGATGGCATCAAAAATTATATTTTTTGTTTCGTATTACGTTGATTAGGGCATTACCATTTAGAAAGGTTTTATACGCGATGCAGATGCGCTGAAAATCGCACTGAATTTACAAGCGGTTTAAGGAGAATGATTGGCCGCTGGCCATTACCTCTTCAATACTAATGATTCTGACGAAAAGGTTTAATCGTGATGATTGGTGTCGTTTTTTTCAGAATACTCCTCTTCTAATTGTGAACACACCAAGGAGATGGTAGGACTTCTGCGGTACAGTTTTCTGCAAATGCTGCCCAATCATCTAAGCAATATTTCGCAGTTTTCCACATACGAAGTGTTGTCTTACTCAGGGTAAGTGAGGGGCACAGGATTGCTTCTATAACCTACCTGTTCTGGCAAGTGACCACAAGAGTTCAAGCCGTTACCTTTCACCCTATGTGCGATACGCAACTTTTAATTTATATCTATGGTGATGTGAATGCTGATTACGGATGAATATTATGGTTAAGACGAAGATTTAATTATGATTCTTAGTAGTGGTTTGGGGGAAATGCACAGCGCAACACCTTTACGCGGATTGGCTCTTGAAACCTTTGCTCGGCGCGTTTCTCGGTCGCTGTTCCAAACTCGTGCAACACCCAGAAGGCTCAGAAAGAAATCCTTCATTTTAATTTTTGTTTATTGGAATCATAGGATTCATATATCAACACAGCAGGAATATTTATATATTTAAATTTTTGACGACGTATATTAAACTTAAATACGAACTTAATGCGGACAAAGGAAGCGCATAGAGAGCCTTACGCATTCTCCACTTTGAACTTAAGAATTCATGGAGGAGAATTCATGTAGGGGAACGTGTGGCAAAGTTACCATTAAGTTTGAAGCAACAATGTACTGAACATTTCGTTTTAAAAAATATTCATACATTATTCAAAAATTATTAGATATCTTATCCAGTATCATACAGAAAATGTGTGTTGCTTTCAGCAAAACTGGTTCTTCCTTTTTTAAATTTTCTGGGAGCGTGAAAACAATGCTAATTGTTTACAACTTAAACAAATATTGGTAAATAATGAAAATCAGAATTTAAAAAATCATAATCTGATGTAATGAAGATTTATTTTATCTCTACGTAAATAGCTTTTTGTACCGTTTTGTGTTTATTGAAGTGAGTCCAGAACCTTTAAGATATCTCAAATTAGATGATGTTAGGATGGCCGCGTTTCCAGTTCTGCGGTTGGATTTAGAGAAATTTGATTATGGTTTTGGTACAGGAAGAATTTCTTCAGAAGAATCTATCAGGATCTGAGATTCTACCTCCACCAATGGCGTATTGGGTGTAACTTACAATGTAGCTTTTGAAGATTATGGTGACAGCTCACAAAATCTTGTTTCTGCTGGAGCGAAAGCATCATTTGAAAATATTTGAGGGTATTTTCCTGAATTTCTCAATCCATAGAAAGTCTTCTGTGTTACGGATACCCTTACAAATGCTTTTTCAAAGAGAGAATTGACTTCGTGGAGAGTCACCAATGAGTTATCTGAGTGCTTCGAAGTTAGTTCTTAACAGTTTGTGAGTAAAAGGTACTTAGGGCTAAAATAAAACTCACCTACTTTTAAAATAATTATAGTAGTAGTAGTAATATGCAGTCAACATTTCGGGACAAAGGAGAATAGCAACGCTCCACTTTGCCCCGCTCTACGTTAACAAAACAATATTTCAAAATAATTCCATTAGCCTTTCTTGTTTTTGAGAAATTCAAATGAAATGAAACAAACTTATAAAACTAAGGCTTCGTACTTCTGCATTTTTATGCCAAAGGCAATACTTTACATTACCTACGCTTTTGTAAGGTAGAGAAAAATCAGAAAAACAGCAATAATTCGCTCTTCTGATATACTATCCCCACTTTCGCACAGTCATGTCGACACTCATTCTGACAAAAAAACTTGTTCTAGAGCTGAAAGGATCCAAATCTTTAAGTACAAATTCTACTTTGCCTCACCTTGTGCTACCAGGAACCTGTTTTTAATTCCCCGGAAATTGGTGGTTTGAGCAAGGTTAAATAGGAATACGTGTTGGATTTCATTGATGTATGAATAGTATTTGTTAGAGATGTTGGTTATGTTTTGTATTATGTATGGGGTATTTAATTATTTACGTAACTGTAAATTCGGTACACACCACGGGGTCTTTGTTACTGAGATGTTTATTTTGGATTGTTTGAATTTTGTTTACGTTGCTTATCTAAGCATTTAGCCAGATAGGACACGCTAGATCATTAATTGGATAATGTTTGTAAATATCTATTGAACTGTTGAAATAAATTTTACTTTTAAAGTTAATTAGCGATTTTAGTGAGGTGAACATAGAACGAAATCCTACGTTCGAACTCCGGCTACGGAGGTCAACAACGCTGTGAAATGGCAGGTAAGATTATTCACCTGGCGCTCTTTGAACACTCCTTTAGATCATGGAGCAAACTTACAATACATACTCCTTGAGGAATCGGGGTTTGGCTGTAGCAAGTGGTGTTTAATGTGCAAAATACGGCGAAGAAAAGTGAGAAAATAGGATTTCGTTCAAGAATTAATAATTTTACGTGGAAATGTAAAGGTTTGATATCAGAAGCAAATTACCTTGTATTTGGATTATCAAAACCACCGTAAAGCAGTTTATTATAGCAGTAAACTGCTATCAACTCGTTGTACAGGTTCTAATTCCTGATATTTTTTGTCTTTGTGGGGAATAAATTCCCACAGACTGCGGGAACTTCATAATACAAACAATAAGTATTAGGGAATGCTAATGAGGTTTTGTCATAATTAATTGATAAAGTAATCTTCGTCAACTTATTGAATTTACTCAATGAAAGGGATTTCGACCACTTTGTCGACATCATGTCTACAAATAATATAAATAGAATGCAAGCAGATTCGGGGAGCCGAAATCGCTGAGGGAGTTGTGCTGTGGACATCTCGGACCGCGGGTTCGAGTCCCGCCTCGGGCATGGGTGTGTTTGTGTATATCTGTATGCTTGTATCGTACATTCATCGTTCATTACCGTTATTCCATACCTCTCCCCAAGGGTCAACAACAATGGGAGTTAAAAACTGGATTCAGCATAAGAATGCTGATGTCCTCGAGAATCACGTACACTTACTACAGGAAACAGTAACTGAGCCACGGTATGTGCAGATTCTCATGGTCCCAGGTTACCAATTTGCGACAAAAAAGGCAAAATAAAAAAATAATACAGATAAGACAATTAATAAACATGTTAAAATTAACATACATAAGTATAAAAAGGAGTGGAATTAATGCAAATAGTGGAATGATAGTAGATTAATTTGAAATAATAATAATAATAATAATAATAATAATAATAATAATAATAACAACTACTAAAACAACGCATCGTAGCTCTTGGGCAGCGTATAAGAAGATATCACAAAAAAGAAAAAAAGAAAAAAAACGATCACAGAATGCTTTGTATTTATGCGGCCAGAAGATATTTTTTCAGGAAACTCAACGAACAAAAAAGTTACCTGAAACAGTTCTCACAAGCTACGAGATAGACGAATCTTGGAGTAATATGTGTATCCCCAAGACCTATGATGATAGAGCTTGCTGGTTAGCAGAAGAGGAAGGGAAGTATTGTGATATACCACAGATGAGCTCGCCTAATATTACACAGAGAGATATTTTCAATTCAGTCAGGAAAAGGCAGAATTAGAAAGCGCCAGGTACTGATGGGATACAAAACTTTTGGTGGAAGTATATCACGTGCACTCATGCGGTTCTGACAAGGTGGTTTCAAACCACATTCAACGATACAATGACGATTTCACAATAACGATATCATTCCGGCGTCTTTTAGTGAAGACATTACATTTATGATAATAAGCAAGTCTAGCGATCTTAACTCAGTGTAACTATCGACCTATCACATGTCTCTCCACAGTATATAAGATTTTTACATTTGTGCTAGCCAGTATGTTGAAACCCATCTAAAGGTCAACAATCTTCTGCCACCAGGGCAAAATGAAGAAAGTAAATACATTTTGTGCATCGACAAATGACTGTTCGTAAGCGAAGGGACATTTAATTATTACAATATTTATACATTTATTTATTACGCTGGATTTGTCGATCTTGGGAAATTTCATCAGAACGGAAACATAAATAAATAAAACATGTATGTCTGCTCCCTAGGTAGCTGATATATATATATATATATA
>BOPP01000087.1:4967041-4990205 GCA_017312745.1 Gryllus bimaculatus | reverse complement strand
GTTTCGCAGAGGGCGCTGCTGCGACTGAAAAAAAACATGGTTAGAATTGGCCTGAAAGATGGAGACACCTTCAGCCACTCTATGTAGTACATTCTAGCTCGTTGTTTACAATGGAGAAGAACCACAAGGTCTCAGTGGTTATTTGTATAAGACGTGTATTATTTGTATATAAATGAGCTTGGAAGTGCCTATTTGCGTTAATTAATTGTCATATTATAAAGAATGATATAAAAAAGGAAATGCAGATTTTGGCACTTATTCAAGCGGTATATTCGTTCTATTCTGTCCATGATTTCTTATATCCACACGGTATTACTCTCATCACCTTTTCCACTGTAAATTATTTTTGACTCACTAAAGGTTGGATCCTGGACTGTATAAAAATACGTCGTCTTTGATGTTTTATTTATCTAAATTTGTTTTATTAAATTAAGGCTAATATATCGTAGTTGAGCCAGTTTACAAGGACTTCAAAATAACGTTCCAAATCCGAATTAATAAGAATCGTTTAACATATTTATATTTTTAATGTTAATTTAGAGCAATTTTTACTTTCTCGCACTTAAAAAGGAACTTCTGAAGAAAAGAATGTTATGTAATGCTGTGTCAAAAACGGCAAATTTTCGACACAAAAACTAACGCTAGGGTTCTGGTAACGTAAAATACAGTTGCTAAATTCAGAAGAATCATCCTCTAACACGTTATGTAGCCAGTATCCATGTTTTGTGGGTCATTGATACCGAAAAGTCTATAGGTGGCAAAACGTCTTGTCTGTCAGTCTGTGAACAATGCTAGCGCCTAAACTGTTCAGCCGATTTTCTCTAAAATTGATATTCCCCGAATGATTCCCCGGCTGATGTCGTTGCACCTTGAATTTGAAATGGATATTTTAATTTTTTAGGAGGGGAGGTACATTACGTGAACCTCCTGGGACATAGTCTGAAGGATGACTGATGGACAATCTGACATGGGAAGATAGTCTGAAGGAGTCAGAGAATGGCGTAGGTCTCACGTTGGTGGAAACCTCTAACTTTTCGAAAATTGAAAAAAATTCAAACATTTTTCGGCGTAGTCTTACAACTAAAATGTTAAAGATACAGATTTTTTCTCTTAAGAAAATCTGTTCCGTAATTACGTCTCATTGTTGTAGCATGATTAAGATGCATGGAAAGGAGATAATTGTCAAATTTATGTGAATATTTGCTTGAAAATATTTAGGTTTTGCTCCAAATTCTCTACTATTTGTCATGAGTAGACCATCATGAAAAATAAGTTAAAATTATGCACGCAGTCATGAACTTAAAATAGCTAATACATACGCATAAAACTCAGAATTTGCGGTAACCAAAAATATAGTGAGCAACAGACAACAATTATTTTTATAAATCTTTATTTTACGCTCAGAAACAAAACACGTATTATAATAAAATATATTTTCACACATTATAGTAAACAAAAAAGTTATTAAGCAACGAAAATGTCTCGTTTCAGCCCACTTTGCAAAAACATGGAATATACTACTTAAAATGCAACATAAATAACTAGTGAGGCTACAGAATGGTAGAGACATTTCCCTATTAGTTTTCTATTTACTTTGGTCTCGACTAACAATTCAGATTTTCCTCATCCTCTTGACAGCTGCCATCTATGGCTACCCAAAATGTATTTTTTTGAAATATTCTTAATTTTTCGGTTTCCTAATAGCAGAACGGAAATATTATTTTAAGAATATTAAAGAACAGTAAAACCTCGTCAAAATCGCAATTTTCTTTGAAAAAGTTGACGCCGTTTTTAAGAAAATGGTGTTTAAGCGCTACTGTAAATTCGAAATTTGAAGATCCTTTTTACAGAAAATTTTTGAATTTTCGAAAAACTCAATTAGAAGACTTTTAAAGCACATTAAGTGACTAATACGATCGTGTTTACACATTGCTGGAAATGTGCATATTAACGGCATGAGATATTTAAAAAAACGTGCATTTTTTGGAAAACCGAAAAGAGAAAAGAACTTTACGTCATACGAATGTATTAAATGTCAGGTTCGTCCCCTCCGCAACGCGTGCTGGTGTCGCTGGTGCCGCTGGTTCGAGCCTGGCTCGGGAATAATTATTTGTCACAACTCTCCGTTGGGGCAGACAACTTGTGAGAATTTGAACTGTGATTTTATTGAAAATCATTTGAAGCAATTATACTCACATATACAATCTAGTAAGATTCTAAATAAACTGAGTCTGTATGTCATATTCGTATTTTGAAATTTAAAACAAGTGTACAACACTCTAGTTCTTTTCTTAAACGTATATCACATCAAATCAATTGTTCAATACAATATGCAAATCAATATACGTAGGTCATTCTGAAAGTAATGCCTCCCATTTTTTTGTGAGCTTATGACCTCAAAAAAAAATGTTTGTGGTCTTATAGTGGAATTTGAACCTTACCGCCTATTTTCGTTTAATTTCGTTGCCACTCGCCAGATAGAAGCACAATGACAGTGTGCCAAAATGGCGTGTAACGTGAATGCGCGTGAGAAACAGAGATACGTAATTGAATTTCTCTCTTCGGAGGAAATTGCGCCTGTTGACATCCATAGACGCTTTCTGAACTTTTACGGAGAGCAAACGGTGGATGTGAGTACAGTGCGGCGATGGGCAGTGCGTTTTCGTGGTGCTGACAGCGACGTGGAAGACAAACCACGCTGCGGTCGGCCACGCACAGCTGCCACACCAAGCAAAGAGGAGCGCCTCGGCCAACTTATTCGCGCGAATAGGCTAATCACGACTAGGGAATTGTGTGCGGCTGTGAGCATCGGCTGCAATGCATTGGAATTTAGTAAAAGTAAATTAAGCTCAGTAAATTAAGCTCCCGGACATTGAGCGCAAGGTGGGTCCCTCGAGCACTACTACTACACCGGGACGAACTTTTGGCCCAAAAGGACGCTGAAGGCGACGGGTTTCTGGACAGAATAATCACTAGTGACGAGGCATGGTGCCATCATTATGAGCCAGAAACCAAGAGACAGTCCATGGAATGGCGCCATAAGAATTTCCCGATGAAGATGTAATTCAAGACCCAGTCTTCAGCGGGGAAAATCATGTGCACACTCTTCTGGGATAGGAGAGGGGTAATCCTTATGGACTTCCTGGAACCTGGTCGAACAATAGACCGGTATATTCCAACTCTCACCAAACTAAAAAATCACATTTCACGAGTTCGCCCAGAGAAGTAAAAAACTGTTATCTTGCAACACGACAATGTCAGACCTCACTCCAGTCTCAAGACCACCAACCAAATTGCCAAATTTGGGTGGACAGTTTTGCCACACCCAGCAGCAGTCCAGATTTGGCACCTTCAGACTTCCGCTTGTTCGGGCCAATAAGGGATGGATTGCGGGAACGTCGATGTTTGAACAACGGCGCTGTCGAAGCAGCTGTGCGTCAGTGGGTCACCACGGCTGGTGCAGATTTTTACAAGCGAGGCATGCAGGCTCTAGTTCTTCTGTGGAAAAAGTGCATAGAAAGAAAGGGGAACTATGTTAAAAAATAGGCACGTAAAATATTTTTTCTCACATTTTGTATTGATTGATTCTTTTTTATTTACTGTATCATGCATATTATCATGCAATTAAATAGCAGGCATTACTTTCGAAACGACCCACGTAATATTGCGGAGCGTTTAAATACATTGCGAGAAAGAATGTGCTTTGGCAGCATCACTAGTTCAAACATTACACAAATGTAAATTTTTTGAAAGATCTGTCAAGCCGAATTTGTAAACAATATTGTATTTGTGAGATAAAGTACTTCCGATGACTTCAAATGAAGTTTTCGTAAATCAGTTTTAAATTTCGAATTTACAGTAGCGCTTAAACGCTAGTTTTTAATTTTTCACACTTACTAACGTAAGAAGAAAAGTATTGTAATCGTCTCCCGAAAAAAAGAAAATATTCGACTCAAGAACTCTTATTGTCGGGCCCTAGTAAGGAAAATTGGAGAAATCCATACCATTCAAAAAGAAAATCCATACCATTTATTAAAATCAACCTTCCACCTACTCCAGCTCTCGAAACTATAGCCATTAAATTCCCTTTAAACAATAGACTAATAACCCTAATAGCTGCATACAAGCCTCCGAAAACAAAAATTTCTGATTCGAATATTTCAGTGCTATTCTAGATGAATTCACTCATTTTTCTGATTGGGGATCTTAATGCTAAAAACACCATATGAGAATGCAGAAATGCCAATACTGCAGGACACCAACTCAGCAAAATAATTACGAACCTCAAACGTCAGTTAATTATTCCAGCAGAACCCACTCACTACCTTACAAGTCATTATAAACACCCAGATATATTAGATATTGCAATTTCTAACACTCAAATCATTTTTCACTTAGCTCCCTTCTTTGAACTAGACTCAAATCACCTGCCCGTCATTATCTCAACTCAACAAATCACTCCCCCTCATATTCCAATTCTCACACTTAACACACACAACATCCACTGAAAAAAAGTTAAGAACATAATTCAAAAACAACCACCCCACCTTAAAATATTAAAAACTCCCGTAGAAATAGAACAAGCTATAGCCCTCTTAAACAATATGATATTTAACACAATCAATATTCTTAATAATAATGCGCACCCCCCAGCATTAAGCATTTCAATAAAAACTTCCGAACAACATTCTCACAATTATTAACACCAGAAGCAAAAGAAGACATTAGTGCATTACGAGAAACCCACAGCTTAAGAAAGAGTTAAATTTACTGTCCAACACCGTAAAAAATCACTAAGGGAACATAAACAACCAACTTACCATGATTTAATCAAGTCCCTTAGCTCAAATAACAACACGTTGTGGCAGTTCACTAAAAATATCTTGAAAAAGAAAGCAATAATACCCCCACTAACAACTCCAGCGGGCAAGAAATTCGCTTCTTATGAGAAGGCTGAAGCATTAGCCGATCACGATCAAGACGCCATTCCCCGGGGTCTTGATTGTTTACGTATTAGCCGGAAATATCATCATATTGCCTGCTGAAGGAGAGATTTTGCCTGCGCGTACGAAAACATTTCTGGGCGGTGGTTTTCCGTCCAGAATTACTCTCAATAGTCCAGTAAATATTTAGCATTTTTGCAACAATTATACTACATTTTTGCAATCAGTTTGCAACTTTAACAAACTGTTATATTAAAATGTCCATCTCAGGTACAATGCGCATATTCTTTCCAGCCGTTCAAGCGCATTTTTCGAATTTGTTAATAAAATTGTTAATTGTTGCAAAATTGTTAATTCATGATTTTTGGTTCTGAGAAATCGGAAAACTCTCACCTCTTTAGATCTGTAAAAGTTGGAAATTGTTTATAAATTTGCAAATGTTGCATTTTTTGTTTCCGCCTCTAAGTCCCCATTAATTCCAATTCAAAATTTTGCAATCCGATCGGTGCTACCAATTTCCGTTCTCGAGATATTTGTTCATTAGAATTTAGAACCTCATAATCACCCCCATGTGTTGCACTCATTCCGTTCGCTCTTCGCAAACAAGTATACTGAAAAGAGAGGTTTGCAATGTCTCGCTTCGATTGCTCGCTTCATACTCTTAATGGCGTTTAAACACAGTACTTTCCACCTCTCTATTTTCATAATTCTACCCCATACCTAATTGCTCTATCGTCATTTTCCATTCCCTCTTACACCTTCTAAATTATTAAAATTATTATTTTACTGGGTACCCTAATGAATTTGTTTAATAAAATGTACAAAAACATATTAGTGACGTTCTAGATAAAATATACATGTAGCTATCTTTGTACCGTCATCATAACCTTTTTTACAATATATTGGCATAAGCAAACTTGATGTCCCTGCACTCTTTATATTGTTCCTTAATACTCTCAATATTGTGTTTAAATCTACTGTTGTTATTAGCTTATAGTGTATTGTGCTTCTCTGGTTAATTTTGTTTAATATTTATGCAAAGTGCTGATGTAAATCAACGTATATTTCTATAACGTTCCTGAAATAATTTAATTTTTTTTTTTTTTGCGTACTTCTTCACCCTTTTCTTCGATTCTTCTCTCTTCCCTCTCCCTCACAAATATCATCACATTTAGTTTATGACACCTTCCCCTGATCGTCTTTTCTCTTCTCTTTCATTAGTATGTATTACATACTCAGTTCTATTAATGTTTAGCCCTAAGCCGCCATCCTGATTGGTTTTTCTGGATTTACTCAATGACTTAAGGCGTATGATGGAATGGTCCCTAGTTTTGTACACCCAGACGTAATTATTCAGCCTGTTCTCCCCTCTTAAAATGTTACTACTCTATATGTATGAAAATTCAGTGGTTAGGCGGAAGAGCAGGCCCTATGGCTTGAGCCTCGCCATTATTACAGGCATTATTATTATTATTATTATTATTATTATTATTATTATTATTATTATTATTATTATTATTATTATTATTATTGTATCGCCAACTCAGTAGCGCCTCGGGGCGATAAACTGTGCCTCGTAGCGAAATGATTGTCTTTACCATTTCTTCGAAAAAACAAACAAACAAGATGTAACGTTTATTGGTAGTTGAGTGGGATCATTGCAGTAACAATTTCTGTCTTAGGGCAACTATTCCTGTTTTATAAGGATTCAACCTTTCTTTTTTTATTCTGCACAGTCATTAAAACTCCCGTTTCAATATTTTAATTAGCTTAAGTGTAATTAGTATATAAAAAAAGTATCTCGAATATTTAATAACGCCATGAGAAGCAGTTTTTTGGCGGAGTTTTGGCGGAGCACAAGTTAAGTCAGGTTGCTAATGAGTATGGTATGAAAATCTCACCAAGTAAAACAAAAGGTTTGATGGCATATAATATATATATATATTATATATATATATGTATATATATATAGTATATATATATATATTAAAAACTATTTGGCCGAGACAGGCAGCTCCTGTCTTACTCCCTGCGTTTCATATACGCTGATTCTGGTCCATTTCTTAGCATTCGGATCATGATTTTATTATTTCTGTATTAATGAAGTTGAAATGCTGTATAAGATGGGAAGGGAGTCAAATATGTTTCAGTGTTTCGCGCATTAAATAATTCTGTCTTGAAGCTATCAAATGCTTTTACGTAGTCAATAAAGACATAGTATGTTGTATACAAAAATATAGTCTGTGCATGATCTACCTTTCTGAAACCATGTTGTGTTCAGATATTTGAGTTTCAACAATAGGCACTAATCTTTAATTGATAATTTTTGCATAGATACATTTATAACAGGAATTTAGATGACTTATACCCCTATAATTTGAACATTCAGATTTGTCGCCTTTTTTATATAGCGGGGTAATTAGGCGTTCATTCCATTCTTCTGGCACATATCCAAAGGACCAGCAGAAATTAATACAGTTAAGAAGTCTCTGCGTAAATTGATTTGATGCATATCTGATCAATTCCATGTTTATATTATCAGTACCAGAGACTTTTTATTTGTGTTGGTGTTAATGGGCTGATTTCAGCTCATCCATTGAGATCAGATCAATAGATTACATATATCAATTTAATTCCTCTCGTTCATCTTCAGAGGTCCATAGCGATTTAAAGTATTTACCATTTAGTTTCTTTGTGTTCTATTTAATTGAACTTTATTCTTTCTTGATTATTTAAATATTTTTTGGCTGTTGGGCCCGAAACGGACAATCACAAATACGACCATGTTTATGCAGGACTAGAAACTGCAAGACCGGCCGGCTGCCGCAGTCAACGATGATGTCACCAACTCTTCCTATTCGTGGGTCCCTGGACGTTTCTCTGGATGTCATCTGTTATCTTGGAGTCCTGCGGATGTGATCTCCCCACTTTGCATCTTTTGCTTGTATTCTCATTACTTTATCATTTCTAATTTAATTTGCTAAGATATTTCAAGAATTTTTCTTTCTAATCTTTTTTGAAATACTCAAATAGCATTTTAGTTTTTCCTTGTTGTAGACCAGGTTTGTGCACTTGAAGTCAAAACAAGTAGAATACAGGTGTCAATTATAGCATAAAAATGAAGAAGACTTGCTTTTTGTTTAAAAGAATAACCTTCAAACTCCAGAACTTTCTCTATGCTGCTCAGATGCGTCTCTTAATTTCTTTATCATTTTTTTTGTTAAAGGATATTGTTTGTCCAAGATATATGTCATTATTCAACGTATTTCTATTGTTTGTGTCTGGTATTGGTTATTTCTTTCTCTATTCATTTGTCATGATTTTTGTTTCATGTTTATCTTAAATCTATCTATATTTCATGTTATCTTACAGATACTTTGCAACCGTTTATTTTCATTTTTTTCTTTCGGTTTCATTTTATTTATTTTGTCAAATATATTTTGTAGTATTTGTCTTACTAGTCAAATTTCTTTTACAAGCTTTCAATATATAGATTTGTACTACGGAGTTCTGAATGCTTTCTCATAGTCTAGTTATAACGGAGGTGGTTCTTGGAATTTCTCTATTTGCTGGTTAATAGTGTAACGTCGTGTGTAGTGCTCTACACCACAAGGAAACAGAACGAGTGAGTATAAAAAGTTTTTATTTACACATGTACATATTGTACAGTTCTCACTCTAAGCGTTTGCCAGAGCTAACCCTGCAGCCCTCCTCTCGCCTAACATGCGCTTGCGGCGACGCCTGCCACCTTCCTGTTTTGCCGCCTCGCAAATTGGCACGCTGGTGTGCCCCGGCAGATTGACGATCTGCCCTAATGTGTTTGAAGAACACATCACCCCTGTCCGAACTCGTCGAACAACCACGTACCCTCGCACTCCGCACCAAGCGCTGGCGGACAGTTTTTTGTGGTCTAGCCACGAGGAAACCAGAAACGTTACCCCCCCCCCGCGCCGTCTCGCCGCGGCGTCTTTATAGGTCAAGTCACCTGACCTCCTACGTCACTACTCCCACCCCCGCGCGGTGGAAAGCTTTCCCTGGCGCCTGCCTGGCCCCGCGGACGCATTTCCTGTCTTGTTCTATCTTTAGATCCCCCAGCCTCTACTTGCAACTCGGCTTTGCTGCTGCCAAGCCGTGCGCTACAATAGTTTGGAAAATGGTCAGTAGTTGGGCACCCTGGGCGAAATTCTGCTTGTTCCCCTGATTGGTTAAATTCTATTGATTTTGTTATTCTTCGAAGTATTATATTTGAGAATATTTTATATAAGTTTGACATCAAGGAAATAGGTCTGGAATTATTGATATTTTCTTTTGATCTTTTCTGGTGATGTAAAATGAGTGTATTTTGCTGTCATTCATATGGTATTTCCTCTTTATGATTTTATTAAATAGGTCTCTTGTGGGTTTAATTAATTATTATTTTGCTCGTTTTAGATATTGATTCAATATATTGTCTTCTCCTTGGCATTTGTTTTGTTTCGTGTCTTGAATTGCTTTGTTTACTTCCTTTTCGAGAACCTCAGGTTTTGGTACATTTGATTTGAGTGTTCAGAATGTGGCCGTTGACAGTTATGTATTAGGCTGTTGTTTTGTACAGATTTTCATAAAATGTTGTAGCTTCTTCTGCTATATCTTTTCGTGCTGTAATGGTTTTGTCATTATTTGACTTAAGGTAATGCATCCATTTTCTTCCTTTATTTAATTCTTTTGTAATTAATATGTAAATAAATGTCTTTTGTAATCTAAGCAGGGATTTTGAAGTATTCATTATGTCTAATATTTTATTTTCTTCATGTTTTCTTAGATCTCTTGTTATTAGTCGTCTTGTTAGTTTGTTAATTTCTTTATATTGTATTTTATAAATGAGATTACTTACATTCATTATTTATATTTCTCGTCGTTTTGTAGTAAGTCTAATGTGAATTTACTTAACTTCTGAATGTTAATATCTGCTTTTGCTAAGTTTGATTCTTGTATTGCTGTTTTATGCATTCTATGTTGTTATACAAAATTTGAATGTTATTTTCTTCGTTATTTCCTGAAGGTTCATTGATCTCTGATCATTGAGAATTAAGGTTTTTGTCTCAGGCAAAGTCTGTTGTACAAAATTATACCTTTAAAAAAATGTTATGTTTTGAAAAAAACAGTTTTTGCATAATTTTCTTTTGAAGTTTACGAAAAACAAATCTCAAAAACTGCTCCAATTTTTTTTTCATTTAATTTTCTCCACATATGTAATAAGGGGCGGTAAGAAAAATCGTTGTTTGTCCGGGATGAACTCCGAAACTATTAAAATGATTTCAATGTTTTTTTAATGTGTGCGTTTCTCCAACTTAAGAGAAAGGATAGTTTATTTCTCGAATTTGAGATTGCAATTTTATTTATTGAGAATTAATTGTTTTTATCTAACAATGAGACATACTTCGGTAAGATTCTAACAGATGTCGGTATAAGGTACTCAGTTGACTGAACTGAGTGAGTATCCAACAGATGGCGCTATGTTAAAAGTACTATCACTTTAATTAATAACCTACAATTCATAAATATAACCGATCACGTGTTGCTTAGTCCAAAGTATAAGAAAAAATTGTATTACAGGTCTTTATTTCGTTTCTATTACACGTCTTTTTTTCGTTTTGCGTTCGAGTATTCTCCAGACGTCAATTATTCTGCGCATTCAAAGATCGCCATCGGTTCAATGGATCAAATATGCAGATACTGTCAGGCTTTGAAATTCCGCAATGAACCACCGGGCATGTGTTGTTCATCAGCAAAAGTGGTTTTGTTACCTCTTCTTAGTCTACCGGAGCCCCTATAGTCACTTTCCGCTGGTGAATCAGATGATTCAAAATTATTCTTATGGATGACACGCAAATTCAATTCTTGCTTCCAAATGACGGCACTTGATGCAACTAAAATTGGCGATTTATCATCCGATGGGCGTAATTTTGAAAGTACATTTAAAATACAAGGTCAGGTGTACCATAAAATTGGGTCGTTGATTCCAATACCTAACGAAGAAACAAAATGTCTTCAAATTTATTTTATGAGAAGTTCTGAAGAACGAGTGACGACTAGATGTCTGTATAATCCTATCGAACAAGCAGTACAAAGAGCTATTGTAGAGTTGTTGGAATTTTTTCTAGAAAATCATAACCAACTTATTCAATTATTTAAAAGAGTGTAACCACAATTACAAAATGACAACTTACAAATTGTCATTAGAGCTGACAAAACACTATCAGGAGAACACGCTGGCAGGTTCAACGTGCCAACCGTAGAAGAAGTTGCTATTATCATGATTGGTGATCCAGTTGATAACAGAGCTATCAAAATAACACGTCGTGGCAGTACTGTTCATGTGATATAAGACTTACATCGTTCTACGATGCACTACAATATCCACTGATATTCTGGCAGGGTCAAGATGGAATTCACATTAACATTAATCAGGTTAATCTGGCGACTGGTAGGGATTATTTTTTTTAAAATTTATTAGTGTTACTTTTTTAACATACCACAATCTTAATTTAAATTTATTTCTTATTTTGCAGGTAATGAAACGAATAAAAAGGTCAGCTCAATGAGTTACTACGCGTACCGGTTGATGATAAGAAATAATCAGGACAATTATATTCTTCGATAAGTCAGGTCTACCACTAATATGTTGTAGACATGTATGCTAAGATCGAGAGTGAACGTTTGGGATACCTACGTTTCAATTAAGTTAAGCTACGGTCAGAGGATTATATTAATTTACGGGGTACTATTATTGGAAACAACGATGAAAATTTAAACATCAACAACATTGGTAATGCATTTATTTTACCCTCTAGCTACATTGGCCAGTTACGGAACATGCAAGAGTACATCCAAGATGCGATAACCTACGTACGTTCATTATGGCCGTCCCATTATTTATTACATTTACATGTAATCTAAATTGGGAAGAAATACAACCTTGCTGTTACCAGGCCAACAATCAAACATCGTATGATATCGTTCACGTGTGTTTAAGCGAAAATTGAAGTCCTTGATTGAATTTATCGTGAAGTTTTCGGTACGAAACTTTGTGTTGTATTCGGTTAAATGGCAAAAAAGAGTTTGCAGCATGCTCACATTTTGATTTTGGCTCGAAACTAAAATACGCCCGGAAGAAATTGATCTAATCATTTCCGCTTAAATTCCGGATCCGTCAATCGACCCAGAACTGTTTGAAATTGTTACCAGTCGCATGATCCATGGACATGGTAGTTTTAACATGACATCACCATGCATGGAAAATGGCAAATGTAAGAAACATTTTCCGAAAGAATGTATCAATTATACAAATACAGATATTGACGGTTATCCACTGTATTGCCGTAGAAACGCCGACAACGGTAGCAATGTGTTCACAATGCGAACATCAAATTTTAATCACCTAGAAATTGAAAATCAGGGGGTGGTTCCATATTTGCCATTCCTTTCAAAAACGCAAAAGGCTCATATTAATGTTGAGTTTTGCAATTCCGTCAAATCCAGTAAATACATTTTTAAATACGTAAATAAAGGCTTTGATTTGGCTATGTTTGAAGTGCGAGATATTAATAAAAATGAAAATAACACAATATCAAATGGGCAGATACATCAGCAGTAACGAAGCTACCTGGCGTATTTTTAGTTTTTCCATCCACGATCGAGATCCACCTGTACAGCATCTTGCAGTGCATCTTGAAAATGGTAAGCGTGTATATTTCACTGAAGAAAATGTTATCCAAAGAGATTTAGAACCACCGAAAACTACACTCACTGAATTTTTTGCCTTATGGCAAAAGCTTGACGTTTTCGGCCAATTTGCCAAAACATTATTATTTAACTATGTTCCACGCTACTTTACGTGGAACTAATCAGTTAAAAGATGAGACTCACGTACACGTGGATTACCACATCCGTCAATCGCAGGCATATTCAAATCTAAAACATGGGGACGACTCTACACAGTGCATCCAAAACAACGCGAGTGCTTTTTTTGCGTTTGTTATTGGTAAATGTTCCTGGACCATCTCTTGAGTTTTTGAGAACAGTTAATGGTCGAGTATATGATACCTATCAAGAAGCATGTCGCGAGCTACTACTGATGGAGGATGACAACCATTGGGATTTGGCACTTGCTGATGCAGCTTTAACATCTACGCCAAATAATATTTGTCAGAATATTTGCAATTATTCTGACATGTTATCCAACACAATCATTAGCATTGTGGGAAAAATATAAAAATTACATGACTGAATATATTTTGAACCGAGTGAGACAAACAGAACGATGCCCGACTAAATATTTCACACCAGAGATGTACAATGAAGCGTTACAACTACTAGAAGATTTATGTATTTTGATTTCAAACTTTTCACTCAACCACTATGGCATTCCTACGTCCAGCAACTGATTTAATGAACACTGATATACAACGAGAAAGACAATATGACGACGTTGACTTAGATACACTCATTGCAAATAATGAGCCATTATTGAAGCTGAACAAAGTATTATTTACAATCGAAACATGTTGACTGTTGTTGCAAAACAGGGTGGATTTTATTTCTTAGACGCACCTGGTGGTACCGGTAAGACAATTTTAGTGTCATTAATTGTTACAAAGATACGGCTACAACAAAAGATTGCATTGACAATTGCATCGTGGGGCATGGCTGCCACTTTGTTAGATGGTGGAAGAACGAATTCAGCTTTGAAGCTGCCACTAGACATAAACAGTAAACCAAACGCAATGTGTAATATTAAAAAAAAAGCGGAATGGCTAGTGTTACAAAAAAGTTCAATTATTATCTGGGATGAGTGTACTATGAGTCATAAACATTCTCTTGAAGGCTATTTTCACAGAACTATGCAAGATATAAAACGCGCAATAATCGACTCTTCGGAGGTGCAGTTTTACTACTTCTGGTGATTTCCGGCAGACATTACCTGTCATTCCTCGCTCACTTATGCTGATGAGATTAACGCATGTTTGAAATATTCATTTTTATGGAAAAACGTGAACACTTCGATGACCATAAATATGCGATTACCTTTACATAATGATCCGATGAACAAGTATTTTTCAAATCAATTACTGGATATTGGAAACGGTACAATCAGACTACATCAAAATACGCAATGTATCCAATTGCCGGACAACTTCGCACTATTGTTCATTCAAAAAATGAACTAATGAGAGTGTATTCCCAGATATTCTTAATAATCACTTACACCATAATTGGCTCAGTAATCGTGCAATTTTAGCGGCAAAAAATGTGATGTCGATGAAATTAACTATCAAATAACAAAATTTATTGCCTGGTGATCTAATGTCTTTTAAGTCAATTGACACCATTGTTGATGAAAACCAGATCGTTAATTTTCCAATTGAACTTTTAAATTCTTTGGACTTACCAGGAATGCCCGCACAATCTTCGTCTCAAAATTGGTCACCGGCCATTCTATTGCGTAATTTAAAGCACCAAAATTATACAACGGTACACGATTAGTCATTAGAAGAATTACGGAAACGTGCTTGAAGCAACGATGACTGGAAAGTTTAAAGGCGAAGTCGTCCTGTTAACTCGAATACCTACGATACCATCAGAATCTACAATTCCTTTCTAAAAGGCTACAATATCCGATACGTTTGGCTTTTGCGATGACCAAATAAGTCGCAAGGGCAAACAATGGCTATTTGTGGCTGAGACTTGGAGAACCCGTGTTTCTCCCATGGACAGCTGTATGTTGCATGCTCCCGTGTTGGAAAACCATTGAATTTATTAATTTTGACGAAAGAGAGATTAACGAAATATTGTACATCGATTAGTTCTTAATTAAATAAAAGTAATGAGTATTAAAAGTTCATTAGGTAAAATAATTATAAAATAATTATAATTTCAGTTTTAAAAATCATCCGTTAAAATTTAATTTGCACTTTTCATCATTCTTTATCAATCACTTCCTTAATAATACCAATCGTACCAAATAATTAAACCAAGAACAAGAAAACCACAGCAACGCGTGGCCGGGTCTGCTAGTATATATATATATGAGATAGAGAGAGGGGGGAGATATCGCTTGTTTTGAGGTCGATATTTAAAAACCCAATTTAAAAAACATTCCTTAACGTCTTTGTGCTTATAGCTTTGTATACGTTTCTGAGATTTCGCAGGTTTTATGTAGAGTAGAAGCTTTCTGGAAACAAGTCATCATTTGGGGGGCATTCATATAATTGCAATACTTTTTACAGCAAGCGATTGGTTTTGTTCACAATTATTTTCCGATTTTATCGCTAAATTAACCTTTAATTGTCCTAACGCTGGGCAGGAACTTTGAGAAATTCCAGAATATTCAACTACTCAATGGCTGAATTTGCTCTTGATAGTATATCAGTAGAACTATTGCTATACGAAACGAGCCACCGTTTCAACCTAATGAAGTTTTAAGACCAATTTCCTCGCTAGCCGATCAACACGTATTGTAACGTCACGTTGGCTGCCCTGCGTGGTAGAGGGGCGGGGGGTAGAGGACGCGGAAGGCTCGCATGCCTGAGTGTTGAGTAGCTACGCCGTTGGGGGTGCTGATATTTTTAGGACGAAGGACGCCGGCTTTGCTTGCCCAGCAGCTAGTAGTCACAAGGTAGTAAGCAAACCGCCCTCCACGCTCGACAGTGGTCAGGTGGGGACAGCCGACTCGCTCATGCCAGCGGGTTTTGCTCTCGAAAAGGGGATTTGTTGCGGGTTGTTCTCTTTGCGCCGTATTCTGTGACTGGAGCGCGTCCGTGCGATGCCCGGGTATCGAGAGCCTCTCTGGTATCCACAGGACTGCACAACCCCGGCAGACGACCGGGAAATACCCGAACGGTGCATGAAGTCGATTCAATATATTATTTGTACAATATTTTGGAAATAATATTGTATATATTGTACATGTCGAACTGGGATAGAGAAGATGAAAGTAAATGATGTTCATACTCGCCGTTAATCAGTCTTCTTCCACGTCAAATCTGTTAAAGAACTTATTTATAAGCTAATAACACGTAAACAAATTTCACCGAGATGCGGTAAATGTCGGAAATGCATCAAAACCGCGAGACTACCAATAAAAGCTATGTCTTGTTTTTCTCCAAAATAGGTAAAGACAAACACTTCGCTCCGAGACACCGTTTTGCCGGAACATGTCTTTTGATATTGCCACCGCCTTCAGCTTTAAAGTATGTAGCGCACAAACAAAGCGAGATTTGCTGAACTGTCTATTCAGTATGCAGAAGCATGCACTTGAATGCGGAAAGCAAATCCATTGAGTGCAAAAATTTTTGAGTGATGAGACATTAGTTTTATATCGACAATTATTTACCTTGTAAACGAAAAATGGCCAGATTGAACATTTTAAATTTTATAATTAATTTCGGGATATTCCCTACACGGCTCGAGAGAGTTCGCAAATTTCGTAATAGCAATTTTGACACGAATTGTATATTAATTGCTAAATGAAAATATTAGTGTTCCTAAAATGCTAAATATTTACTGATTTACTCGACCCAAGCTCTAAAGGAAATGTTCAATTGTGGCGCATGCACAAGCAAAATCTGTCCCCACAACAGCGAGATGTGATATTTCCGTCTCAAAGTTTTTAAATTTTAATATTATTATTACTATTATTATTATTATTATTATTATTATTATTATTATTATTATTATTATTATTTATGTTGGTTGCACATAGGTCAGTTTAAGTATCAACTTTACATATGGCTGAAAGGCTTATATGCTACCTAAAATTTAAAGCTTAAATCTAACATAAGGTTGAGGATGCCCTTTTGAGTCCTTTATTCAATTTCGAGTACGGAGAAGGGATTTAGGAACATATTATAAGTTTTTTATTCTGGTTCTGGTGGAGTCTCAAGGTTGCAAGGGAAGGGATTTGAGGTAAGTAATAGTAAAAGTTAACGGCTACGTACGAGATGTGATGTTCAATGGGATGAAAGGGATAGAGAGACAGAGAGTCGGATGAACAAACTCGAGATCCTGTGATTTTGAAACTGATATTTTGATTTTTAGTGGTACTTTACGACAATCCTTAATATATTCGAAATATTCTCAAGAATTTTTTTCAAATGTTTTTATAAACTTTGCCCTGGTATACCATAAAAAACGTTTATTATAATGGCGTAAGTGTCATTTTCGTTGAAATCCCTGATTTTTCGAAAATGACGTAAGCTCAAAATGTTTGCAACATCTTGCAGCAGCTAATATTGAAGTTAGATATGTTTTCCTATATGTTTTATCTAGTTCGAAAACATCTTAAGTTAAGATCGTATACAATTTTTCGAAAATATTAATAATTTTGCCTGATATAAATGCAATTTTTAACAATAACTCAATGATAGCTCAAATTGTTTTCTTTATTTTTTCTCTTCTTCAGATATAATTGAATTCTTCAGAATTCATTAATTGGCTCTGCAAGTCCACGTCATTAAGAAACGATTGTCTAATTAAAGAAAATAAAGATGAAACTGCAAATATGTTTTTTAATAACTTGGATTCTTAAGTTGGTAATGAACCTCTTCATTTTAAACATCGAGGGTAATCTCTTGGAATGGATCTCGACCACTTCATCGTGACAAGCACAAATTCAGGATGTGCGTTCTAATGGTCAAATATTTATCGCTACCGATAAAAACACTTGTTTTTGTTCTTTTGGTTGATTTTTGTGCCGTAGGTCGCAGCTGATGCCTTTGTATTCGTAGGAACTACGTGCAACTTAGTTACTTCGGTAGTAACATGAAAGATAAATCAATGTTTGTTCTTCAGATTTCAAAATTCATTAGCAGAGTTTTTGATAACGTGGTTAAAAGTACAGTACATAACAAGACAGGAACAAATTAAACTCATTTATTTATTTCAATAATATCGTAACATCGAGTACAATCTCGAACTAGTAGTGCCAGAGAATAGCACGGATTTCCCCGTAATAGTTTTCTATTTTCTTTGGTCTCTTCTAGCTAGTCGACCTTGCCACATACTCTTGCCTGCTGTCATGTATTGTCGCCCACAGTAAGTTTTTTTAAATGTTCTTAATTTTTCGGCATCCTAATAGTAGAACGGAAATATTATTTTAAGAATATTAAAAACTGTGAAACATTGTCGTAAATGGCAATTTTCTTTGAAAAATTTGGAGCTGTTTTTAAAAATATTTCTTTTAAGCGCTACAGTGAAATCGAAATTTGAAACAGTTTTTTACAGAAAACTTTGGAGTTTTTGAAAAATTTCATTTGAAGTCATGTGAAGCATATTAACTCACAAGTACAGTGGTGTGTAGAAATTGCTGGAAACGTGCATATTACTGGCGTGAAAAATCTTTCAAAAAATACTAAAAATATAATTTTTGAAAATACAAAACAATATCCAGAAATGAACTTTATCTCATATTTAAGAACGCAATTAGCACTACTCTTTCCAAAATTTTGAAGAGAACATCTTTTCTGAGAGAATGGCATTTGAGCGTTTCTGAAACTGCAAAACTTAATAAAAGTATTTTACTCTATTTCTGCAAGAAATTTTAAGAAAAAATTTGGCGTTGAATTTGAGGAAAATTTTAAAATGTCTGGGGGGTTCCATGTTAAGTACCCCTAAAATGGATGATTTTCAAACTCTCAAAGCATCGACTAGAGCCAGATGGACAAGAGTTTCTTCAATTTGAAAACAAATCCTAGACAAGGTTTACCCGCTAGTGGAGTTCACACTCGGACAGACAAACAGTTGTGTGGACGGACAGACGGACGTTTTGAAAAAAAAAAACTACACACTTTTTCCGTATCTGGGGATGTTCAATCGTGTATTTCCATTGATATATCGAAATCGATTTTCCGCAGCATTTCATAACTTTTCCGATACTACTACGTAGATGCGTACGTATACGAGAAAAATAAAAAAACGTCCGTTATGCCCTTTCCTTTTCGTTAGAGTACTCACTCTTGAGTTAGAAGTCAGTATTTTTAGGTATAATGAAACCAGACACTTCTTGTTTTGTTTATTAGACTAAGAGTTTTGAGTATTATTTTGACTTTAGTAATATTTAGTAAGAGTCAAATAATATAATTATCGTGATATTCGCACATGATTCATTCGGAAAGCATATAATCATTCTTAAAACGCAAAACCTATTCATAGGTAATTCTCATTAGTCATTTTGACGGCTGAGGTGACTCTTGATATCACTGCACCGCCTCTGACCAGGAGGTCGTAGGGTTCGCGTCCCGACGACGGCAGGATTTTCCACTCTGGCCAGGTAGCTAAATCAAATGCAGCCGCTGGCGGGGAGGACAATTTTAGAGGCCTGCTGCTCTGGTCAGTAGTTTTATTTTGTTTCTCCGAATGTTGGCACATTGACCACCAAATTGATGCAAATTTGGCGCTACGTTTCGAACAATGCAGCTTTGCTGTTCCTTGAAGTCGTTATGAGGGAAAGATCATACATTTCAAACTTCGCGCCTTCAAGATTTCAAGCCTAATCTAATAAAAAAGCCGCGCGAATTTCTTCCCAGTTGACCAAATACTCGCTTCTTTCAAACATCAACTGCATCCAGGTAGTTCGGAGCGCCTTCCGCGTAGTTCGGAACAGATTGCCGACGTGCAGAAATCTCAGAAAAACGTGTGGACGCATTCAATGTTCGATTCGGGTCGTGGGAGGCAATTCCCAGCACTTTCCTGCAGTCTAACGTTAAGCAAAAAACGTCAAAATTCGTAACGAAACGTTTGCTTTCGTCTGCACAGGGGTAACCACGACAATATCTTCAATACTCGTTGATTCTTTCTCCAAAGTAACAATCTTCGTCAATTGTGTGTCGTTTCTTTTCCAGAACAATTTTGTCTGATGAAAAACTATCATGAGAAAATTATCGATGTTCCTCGCAGTTCCTGCTAATTGCTCTTCCAACGTATTTAATGAATATTTCGCAGTCTCAACACCAATCAACCCGAAGCGAATGCCGGAGCAGTACTATAAAAAACGGGCCACGGACCGCGCGCGATCTCCCTTTCCTTTTTCTATCTACACTCCTTATTTAAACACATTTACTCGCACTACACTACCAATCATGCCAGAAGACGAGTCGGGAGATTAAGATTTGTCCCGGCTGGGAGGTTCCTGCTGGTGAGAGTTACCTGGTTAGAGAAAAACTTCACTGGTGGATGGGCCATACAGCGAGGGAAGATCACAGCTACCTCCAAAGATAAAATACATCTTCTATATTTACGGGACTAACCATTTGTCATGCCTGGACATTCCACTCAATCATTACACATTTTCTCAAGATTTTCGTTCATAAATATTTAGAACAGTATTTTCGCACGGGAGTGTGGACAGAATGGTCTTCTAAAAGCTAGCTAGTGTAGACATCAACAGGATATAGACAGTAAAACAGCTCGTTATTCACCAAAGGAGTAAAATAGCGTTAGACTTTTTCTACAAGAATGCGTGCATAAAGTGTGCATTGGTAATGATGCCTTTTAAAAATAAAACTAGTGGTGTTACAACAGTATCCACTTTCTCGCATCATTTGTAACTCTAAGCAATATTTTAATACTTCTTTACTCGGAAAGTTGTTTCCAGCAAGTACTTTATTTCATTTCAAAACTCAAACCCCTGTGCGTAAGATGGCATTTTACATTATCTCTACACCACGGAAATAAACAACTTCTGACGCTTTACATATAATAAATTTAAGATTTGCATTTGCAAAATTTACACGTCGTTATTTCAAAATCTAATTTTGCAGACCATATGCTACATGATGCTAAAAAAGAAACTTTTTCCATTATCAGTAACTTTTGTTATTTTCGTCTATTCAAGTTCAAGGAAAATGTAAATTTTATACAAGTCTACACAAAAAACAAAATTTATTGTAAATATTGATCCGTAAAGCAAAGCTCACATTATTAAAATCATGTTTAAGATCCCGTTTGTCTAAATAATACCATAAGATTCCTGCTACATACATAAACGAAAATTAATGCTCAAAATGATAAACTAAAGATCAAATAGTTATTTACGACGTGAGTATTGTAAGGTATTGTGGCGTCATATCTGTCGCCAGAACAAAAGTACCAAATAGCAGCCACATGGACAGCGCTGGCGGAAGAGACGCTGGGCTGCACAAACTCTAGGGAGCGGAAGGGAAGGGGTGCCGTGTCGTGGGTGGAAACTTGGAAACGGCGGAAACGCGTCGGCGGACACAGCGAGGTAACGCAGTTCCGTCAGCCTGCCCAGACGGTATATAAACGGACCCCGACCTAAGCTCCTTCTTCTGATTCTTGGGGGCGTCGGCAGGACATCGTGTGGGTTGTGCGCGGCGCTGCATTTTAATGCATAGGCTACCGAGGCAGGGAACCGAAGCCGGCGTGCTACGTCGAGACGGGAAGTGCGGCATACTCGCTGTATGCTCAACATGAAGTTATGGTTGCATCACACCAAATATAGTTAATTATCGGGCCAGCAGTTCGTGATAATCAGGGAAAGTTCCTGTCTAGTAACGATCAGTATTGTTATTCTGTAAGTATTGATATAGTATTATGGTGTATAGAGTATTTTTATTAAAATAAATACTTAATATTACAAACCGTTCACGTCTTAATTTATTGCCCCGGCAAAGACGCCACAATCTTATTACTATGGGAGGATTTTAATAAAATGTCTTTATTATTTTCACTTACGAACAATGCCGTAGAATATAGACATTAATTTTATGTCATGACAAAACGAAATTATACAATCGTATAGTTTTTTTTTTGTTTTTGCATTTTCCGACTAATGAAACCCTTTTTAGCTTTTTCCGTCATTTTTAATGTGTTCTTAGTTGATTTAATTGATTTTAATATAATTTTAATGATACTTGCTTTAAATAATATTTTCGAGATACAAGTGTTCACCACAGAATTCCTGAGTATCTTATTTGATTTCATCGCTCAGAAATCGTAATGTCAGCCGTTGTGTGCATTCTAAGAGTGCCGTAACCACAGTCGGAGCCATTGTCGTCTAGATCAATTTCGGGATGACTAAAGAATATTTCCTAGTAAATAACAGTCTAAATTAAAATTTGCGAGCTTAATTCACTTGAACGAATGAAAGAAGCCTCAATTATATCGGTATCAAATTCAACAGTTTGAGATTTTCATTCGAACTGGTTTTGTTACATTTTTACGTTATTTTTCTTTGCTTTTAGGTCGTGTTAACATATTAAGAGCATTTTATTGAGAATTTTTGGCGGATTTTTGGGTCATCAAATTCCACCCTACTTTATTACAAAACAAAATTGGAGAATTTTCAAACGAGACTTTTAAGCCTCAATTGATAACCAATTGAATATTGTAATATAATGTTACCATTTGTTTATTGTAGAACATTACCACCGGTATTCTAGTGAAGGAATACAAGAAAGCGAATGTACAAGGGTTTCAAAATTACTTAAGAGAACGATATGGGCAGTTTCTTAAAATAGGGCAGGAGGAACGATGAAATATGGGAGAGTTTAAAAATATTTTAGAAAATGCTTGAGCAGGCTTTTTACCCAGTAAATTGTTAAAAATGTAAACAGCGATCCGAAATATTCATATGCAAAGATTTAGGGCGATGAAAAGAAAAACCATGAGAAAACATTTAAAAACAGAACACGTAAGCTGAAAATCATATGACCATTAATGTTCGAAAATTATACAAAGTATTATTAGAGGAAAAGAGAAATGGCAAGAGGAACGTCAATTTAAAACATATTCTTGATGCGGAGGCGCAGTAATTAATCTGTCCGTTTTTTTAAATACGTTTCGTAGAAGGAAAGGAAAGAAAAGACGATTTGTTCGTGTTACCCAGTTGTTCGATTTTTAATAATTCGCAATAACGGGACCACAGGGAAAAAAAGCGCAGGCTTTTAAACGCATTATTCCACTCGGTTTTCAAGCAAAAAATCTAACAAGTATTTCAGATACCCAGAACCGCCTGCGTAGATAGTAAAATGTAGTTTTTCATAATTGATGTAAAAAATACTTTTGCAGTGAAAAGAATTAAAAAAATTAATGAAGAGAGGAAAAATCCACGGAGCGTTTCCTGCATTGGAATTTCCCACGGGACAATTTCATTTTAAAATTTAGGGCGGAGAGGCCAATTTTCTAACCTGATTTAATTAAGGTTATTAATGTATCAATGCTCC
>BOPP01000087.1:4921213-4965627 GCA_017312745.1 Gryllus bimaculatus | reverse complement strand
TGTATTCTGCCACCAAGTTCTCACACTTAATTGCAGAATTATTAATAAATCTAATCTAATCTAATTAGACGCAATTTGTCAAAATTCAGGTGAACTATAAATTTGACTTCTTTAAATCTGACTGGTCGTCCTGCGAAAGGTGACATCTAATAGTACTTATGTTGATAGTATGTATACCATGGGTTTGTTTTAATATTACTTGCGTTACACAAACGATTATTTTTGGCATTAATGAAGCAGGGAAATATGTATCGTAATAACTCTTATTACCATACTGATCTCAGTGTCGTAGTTTGACTTTACTAAATTAAAGTGAATAGTTTCAGTTTACCTATTTAAATAAAGGCTCTCTTACAATACATACTACTTAGAGAGAGTGTTATGTTCAACACTAGTGCTGCTTAAACACCATATACTAACTTTCCCGATTTCGAAATGCAGTTTTCGGTCAACAATTAGGAATCATGAGGCAAGTAATGTTTCGAAGAGATATTGTTCAAAATATTTTCAGTTTTCGATAAATTTAATCATCTTTGATTTCCAAATGGAACCATGTATTTTTTCTCTAGCAATAGATATATCATAAATAGGCAAAAGCAACGACGTGACATGTGTTCACGTTTTGATGGTGTTTTGAGTATAAAATTAAACTTTCTGACATGTGATTTTCAATGAAATGTACAAGATTTCCCGTAGCCACCCCATGTAACTATCGCCTTTGAAGAAGGTTGTCTTTGCGGCGTCAGCACTTCTGCGGGGAGCAGGTAATGGTCGCGAAGCCTACTTTCCTTCAAACCGACAATTGCGACGGCTGCTACAGGAAAAATTGCACGTTTAGTTTAAAATTTCATGTCGGAATTTTTTTTATATACAAAATACTATCAAACTAAAAACATATGTTATATCATTTTAGTCCTCTTTTTATTATCTATGTACGGCTGGTGAGAAATATGTATGGTTCCATTTAAAAAGTCAAATACGATTAAATTTCTAGAAAAATAAAAATATTTCAAACCATATCGCTTGCCCCATGACTTCGCATTGTTCAGCGGAAGCTGCATTTCGATATCGGGAACCGTTTACCAAAGTTATAGTACCAAAGCACATGGATATATGCTATCCATGGAAGCCCATAGTTGGGACTCCTTGAATAGCTGGTGGAACTTCTGTATATCAACAGCTGGATTGTGTAGTGGATTCTTGAATCCTATGTTCCCTAGTTTAAATCCCAGTCCGGAGCATGATTTGGCGGGTTCGAAACACTTCCAAAATGATGATTTAGATCAATGTCACGATTCGTAAATTAGAAAAGAGGCGTCATTGGCCGTGACAACATTTGCAATCCAGTGGGAATTTGCGAAATTGTCGCTCGGGTTAAACTTGAATTTTATATTGCATAACAGTTATAAAGAACGCGAGAAAGTATGTCCACCACTAGTTTTTCAATATAGAGGGGGACAATTTCGTCACACTACAACTACAAATATAGTATCACGAACAGTGCTCGAATTGGATCGATTTGCTGAAAAATTCAAATTATGAAAAAATATATATTTGATTAGAAAATGTGGTTCTAATTTTGATGGTGTAGGTCAGGATCACAAAAAATCAAATCAAAATTCTAGAGAATTTATTAAATCGAACATAAATCATAATTGCAAGCGCATTTAACTCACATTACGTTAACAATTAAAAACATTGGGGGAAGGTTTTGAGTCAATTTTAAAGTTGTCATACATTTTTTTACGATGTGTCCCCCAAAATGATATTGTCTGAATCAAATCTCGACGAGTTAGATTGCGCATTGTCTTCTAAATGTCGACATCAGTATGTTGGATAATTACTTCTTTTCATTATGTTTTTAGCCGTTCTCGATCTCGCTTTTCAATCAAATTGTGGAGAATGTCGGCTTCTAGTTCAATTGTAGAACGGCAAAAAGGTCCCTTTCATTTCGTATCGGGGCCTTTTTTCCAGTTTTAGAGACCACATTTTTTTAATACATCGACCAACTTTTTGCCACATTTCTCTTTACAAAGTATCCAAGGAACTGTTGCTCATTCGAATACGTATCAGAGGACACCAGTGTTAAAATAACACTTGAAACTCACATCGAAATATTTTAGAAGAACAAGCCGATAGAACGGGCGGTTAAAAAACTATGAGAGTAGTTTTAGAGAATGTAGTTAAAGGGTTTTTGAAAAATTGTCATAAACTTTCATCGCTTTTAAAACTATTCTTGAATCATTTATGCAACTTTATGCATTAACACAGCGATTACCTACTACGTCGCTAACCGCGAGATCCCAGAATTCGAGGACCGACAGCGACGGATGTTTGAGTCTAGTTACATATCTAGGTCGAATTTAGCTATTGATTTTAGGAGAATTCCAGCTGTCGCCTACATTAGTAGCAGTCATTAAAATGGCTGTAGATATTCTCCACAACTTACAGCGAATGACAATGATTTGAACTTTTCACACAACCACAACGAAAGGTTCGCTGTACAGGTGACACAACACTGGCTAGCAGCAACATGGTTTGTCCTGAGCACAAAAATGACAGCCATTGTAAAAAGGATACGCAAGTTTTTAAAATTTCATATTTTTTCCTTTGAAATTTGGGAGTATATCTTCCACAAACCTAACAGAAGTTATCGGTTTGACTCGCACCCTTCGATGTGAAATGACGATTTGCATTTTATCGAACCTATTCAATTCAACAGATCGCGTGGCGAATAAAACATTATAAAACACAGAGCAGTAATATATTAATGGGTTTTAGGCACACGCAAACCAGACACGAACTTCCCGCACGCTGCTGTTACAGTTCCATTTTACACCGACTGACAGAATATACCATCCCACAGTTGGATACTATACGCTTAAGATAAGGTAAGGGGCAAAAATATTTCCTTTCGGTGACTGATGCGCAGTAGGATATTAAAGGGTGCACGTGACGTTTTCAAAACGTTCACGAAGAACTACTTATAATTGAGCCCACCTATCAGTCGCGAGAATAAAGACAGCAATCGTACAATACATAAGGGGAAAAAAACAAAGTCGAAAGCTTAATTTTGCAGATATCTCATGAAAGTGCATAGATGAACTAACCAAATATTTTATTTTTAAATATTTTTTTGCGTATTAATTCTACATATCTTATAAGTACAATTTAAATGCATTTTCATTAATAGAAAAATAGTGTGTGATACGGTATATTTCAAAACTGCGACGTGATATGACGTTTTTATTTTGATATACGTAATCTACTTATAAAATTAAGTAAGTAAAAGGTATTGTCGATGTTGTCCATTATCAAAAGTTTGATACTTATTAGAAGGTATCCATCTCACCAGCGATCTTATTATTAACTATGTATAAAATGGAGTACGTAGCGCACTCCGCCTTCCTGGAGATAAAAATATTTTTCCTAGTGCAAATTACCAATGGTCATGGCTCCAACGATAAATTCTCCTAGTCGGGAAATCACACAGCATATCCAAGAATCGAACAACATTTTTTATGCAATTATTAAATGAATGAGACTTTTTGTTGATTATCTGGTACACGGAGTGATTGGCCTTTGTCTTCCTTGTCACAAGCACAAAATGGAAACCATTTTTTACGAGGAATTCGAACCTAGTATCTCAGCGCAAATCAGTTGCCCAAGCTGTCAGATGACTGTCAGCACCGTTTTACAGTCAGTTTTCATTTTTCGTCAGTACTGAAACTTGATTAACCGGACTGGACAAAATTTGTAGAAATAAATGACACATGCTTCAATTTTCGAAAAAGATTTCATTCAGTTTGAGAACCGCGCTCATGGCATCACGTATTGAAAATTTCTATGGTTTTCTTTGGGTGTGGTTGGATTTATTCCTTTTACAGTTTCGAGATCGTTTTAATGTGTTGAATTCTAATATAAACGAATTATATGGTGACAAAATAAAACATGTACTATGTTACATGTACTATCCTAATATAACCGAACTTAATTTGTTACCGTAAATGTTACGTTCAACTGCCTGATCGTGAGCGTTTTTTCAGCGTTCATGGGAAATATTTTCCTCGCACGTGAGGGTAGAAAACGAAATGTCCTGAGTATAAACGCTACTTCTCGTCCGACCAGTTTCGATACGAAACAGTAACGCCCCTTTCCATTCATTTTCTAAACCCTATTCCCACGCTAATTCCCTCTCAATTCTGGCCAATGGATAGTGATGCAGGAGCGCGATGTAAGAGGCGCGTATGCGAAGACGCTACCTGGCGGTCCTCTTAACTACTGACTAGATTACTCCCGAGCGACATGACATATGTGTTAATGGGGGATTACTCAAAACAGCGCTCAATGCTCTCGTAGTAGCTGATAGACGCGTTGCGTCTATAATAACGCAACAAGTTTAAAAAAATGAAACAAGTCGTGCTGTAGAATGGCACAGACTTTCTCGTACTGAAGTGGTGTTTGCTAGCTTTACGGTCAAGCCCTACCCTTTTGCAAAAAGGCATTTAAACGTTACGGTAACTGCAAAATTTGGAGTTATTTTTCACACAAAGCTTTTGAATTTTCGAAAAAAATTATAGGAAGTCATTTGAAGCACTCCCATACCACAATGGAATAATGTATACTATTCCCAGGAAATGTTTAAGTAACGATAACTTTTTGAAAAAATAAAAGAATACAGTAAAATGAATTTTATGCCATCTTAAGTATTGCAATTAGCACCATCCGTACAGAAAAAAAAATTGAAGAAAAATGCAACTGTTTTTTTTTGAGAAAATGACGATAGAGCTCTGTCGAAAATGAGGCATTTGATTTCATTTTTCTCAAACGTGTATTTTCGTTCAAATCTCGAAATTGATTTTAAGAACATTACATAACTTTCTCTATACTGCTTTTGTCCCTCGTATATACGTACGTATACGTAAAAGTAAAAATGCCCGTGTAAAACGGGCTTAAAAACCACTATCAGCGAGAAAATGCATGTTGTCACAATTGCACAGATTGATGTCCATTGGAGTGGCCATTAAAGTTTGGTCCCTTGTAAAATACTTTGGGTTTCGACACGCCATAGCGTCAGCAATATCGATCTTCTGCGCATGCACAGATGCAGTAAAATGGTGCGAAACTTGAACTGCGAATGAGCAGAAGATCGATAGTGCTTTAACTTTCGAGGTGGCATAAACTCCTTAATAAAACCTACTGTATTGTTGATGAGCATTTAACAGAAACTAAAGAAGATTGATGTTTCCAATTATGTCTGTAACACTACATGTTTTTTATATGCAGTTTTCAACAAGTTTTCATAAACATCGTTGTTGAAACAGATCTACTTGAAAATAAAATGAATACATAAAGGTATCAGCGTGTAGTATTTTTGAAAATGTTCTTTTATTCCACAATTACTTAAAATTTACGAGAAAGGATTTTTTAACAATTCGATCTCACTAGAATGTTTTTACTTTTTCTGAATCAGGGTTTTTAGAAACAGAAATTCTGTACAATTTGTTAACACATTTTAGATGGTTTTCAAAGCCACATTGTCAATCCCAAAAATATTATGAATTTAATGAATAAAAAAATTAATTTTTGAAATTATTTTTATTACTTTTAGCTCTTTATTCCGGAAAGATGTATTCTCTACTTGAGTCCTGAAACTAAAATGCATTTGGCGACAGGGATCACCGTGAGATACACATTTAATGAGGTTGTGTGTCCAAAAGCAAGAAAAGTTGCGCCACTTCATATGTTACAAGGCTTTCGAGTGGATGATCCTATTGCAAGGTCACCAAGGGTTATGCAACTTCAAGTGGTGCATAGCGTTCAAAACTTGTCGGAAACCGGTTCTTTCATCATGACCAACCTAACATTTAGACTCGGGCGTCAACGCGGGTCGTGGGCCGATTCGGCTATTGGGGAAAAGCCCTTGAGATCTTGGAGGTGTGGGTGCACATCGCACGCGATCCTTTGGCGAGGCATGTCTCCTCCATCTTTGCCAACAAACATGTACCCTTGAAGTTGTCGCTGAGGACTAGTTTCTCACGATAAACAGTGTTCATGATATTTTGTACTGCACGTTACAACAAGGCTTGGAGGCGTACTTATGACTTACAAATTTGGCATAGTGAATATATTTGTGGCCAATAAATTAATTAAAACACTATCAATTAAAAAGAAAATATTAGTTGATGACGTGAAAAAAGAATACAATTCCCTAATTCCTCTCGTTACCAACAAACTATGTTCTTGAAATGATATGAAAAATTAGCAGGCATATCCAACTGCGCTGGCGTGAGCTACTTGTCCGCTTGGCACGCACGATTCGAGATAGGTCGGTGCGGGATCTCGTCAGCCAGCGGGGGAAGATAAGTGTATGCACTAAATGCACGGGACAAGTGGCATTAACAGTTGATATGCCCGGAACAAAGAAACTGGGCATTTTGTTTCAGCGTAATTTTTTTTTATACGAAGTATCTGACTCCGCCTTCCAAAACCTTCTGCGTACATCCGACTGCGCATTTTATTGTTAAAGAATTGAACTAAAATTGTGACGTGATCTGACTGCTCACAGTTCGTTAATTTTAATTTAGCAATTCTATGCATTTGAATAAACGGTCTCAAATGTACGCTTTCCTGTATCAGAGTTTCTGTTGAGAAACAATATGATAAAAATATCAGAACAATTAGTTTTCTTTATGCCGTTAGGATCAATTTTAATTGTCCCCTTTTATAAGACTAAACTGAAGAAAAAGTATATGAATGGAACTGTCATGAAATACCTCTCACATTTCCGTACCTAATAATTGCTTTAAAAGATATAAACCGCCATATCAAAGGCATGCCCCAGAGTTCTTTAACATTCCAAGAACACTATACCAAAACTCCTTTATTCCTACGCTAACATCGCTCCGGAAAGAATGAAGGGAGCAGCTGAGGCGCGGGGCCGGCGCGCCACGCACGGGGGCGGCGCATCGCTTTGCGCCATTGCGAATCATCTGCGTCTGCCGTCTCAGCTGCGACTGATCGGAGGGCGACAGGTTTTCTGCAGAGCACAGTCCAATTAATCCAGAAGAATGCCAACGGCCACGACTCTGATCGACAGTTTTAGTGGTGGTGCTGTCTCCTTTCCCCCTCTTCATTTTTCCCTCTCGTTCCCTTCTACTCTCATTGATCGGCATTTGGGTTCCACAGACCACCCGAATCCACTGCCGTTGAATAAAAACCATGTTCTTAAATGATACCTTCAAAAAAGGTATATTGAAACATGTTAATAATAAAATTATATTTTATGCAATAAAACTGAATCTTGCAAATTCGTCCAGTAAAATCCCAAAATGTGCAATTTTCAGGCAGCATTACCTTAGACGTGCAATATCGTGCAGTAGCCCTCCAAACGTACAATTCCGTGCAAAGTAAATCAAGTACTAAATTAACGTCCGTATCATGATCCAAATTTCTGTCAAGGTTTTATTAAATTTCAAGTTAGCGAAGACGTAGTTATGTGCAGTAATACGGGAATCCGGTCTTTGCTAATGACCTAAGCAGTTGACGCGTCCGTAATCATTAGTCTCGGAATCTCATCAACGCGCAGTCAATCGGACACCAAAGCAAACGTATTTCACAGAAGGGCTAGGGAAATGGGTTGGCAACGTTTGTCTAATACTTCAGAGTAACAAAGGTTTAAAGTCAAAGGCACATACATCTGACTAACGTCAATTCTTTGAAGAAAAATTAACAGGAAAAATGAGAGCGAAATTCACGCACAAAGCACATACCGGCCAAAATTAAGCGCTTTTAATATGCAACTGACTCACAGAATATTAATGAATTTTGATAAGCATACAGTGGGAATTTAGTCAGGAAGGTTTTGGGAAAAACACAGTATAAACATTTTTTGTTTATTCATTAACGATAACGTAACATCATTTAACGTAACGTTAACATCATCACTAACGAAAAGAAATGGCTTGTGATGTATTACATTCCGTTGCGATTCCTGAACATGATTTTAAGTATACAGCATATTATGGAAGCCACCTCAGATACTCGAAGAATAATATCACATTTTCCCGTAGATCTTATACAGTGTTCACAAGTGCTTGGGAGTTGAAGTTCCAGCGTGTTGGTACCGATTTGGGTAACTTCGTTGTGTTTTGGTATTGGCAAAGCCTTCTGAGCATTTAGTTGCAAGTCTACACGGATTGTAACGAAATTACACAGTGTAAGTGCACAAAATATATGATTTCTTGTCTTTTCATGCTTGCCTGAAGAACTAGCAAGGGGAACTATTTTGTCAAATCCTTCTTTGTTTGTTAATTTTAGAGCAACCCGTTAACCATTTGTCTCTGGAATAATTAGAAGTACAAAATGAATCTGCTATACTCTCGCTTCCCATCTTGACATTTTGCAGTCAAACCTGGAAGTTCTGGTGTGGGACTACCGTTCTTTTATTTTGAGCCTTACTGAAAACTTAGTGCTGAGAAATTCAGTCCCTAGCAATTGTTTCATAACACAATCACAAGAAATAGTAGCTTCTGATCATTAACACACGCCATTTCCACAAGAACGTGAGAGCGAAACTTACGAACGACCAGCGAAAGACTGTTCACCTTAATATTTTGCAGAACCTATACTAGGATTTTTTTCACCAAGCACTTGATGTAAATCAGCTGATCACGGTTTCATCAATCGGGAGTATGAACGTCCCCATAGTGACGTCACAGTAGAGACACACGTGCTTCCGATTGGATGAAACTGCAACAGTTGATTTACGGTAAGTGAACAACAAAATAAATCGTACTCTACCGACCGCCCAGCCGCGCATCCACCCCTCGCACATGTAGTAGGGGGCTGTTAACGGACAGCTCGTTCTGCGATCCAAGCGGTTACTGCTTCAGCTGGTCGCCTTACGTTGGTTCTCCTTCTAAGTTGCCACATTCAATCGCATAGTTCGCTTGACAGCACAAAAACAATATTAGATTTACAATGGATACAAGTTAGCTTTACTTTCACAAGCAGATCTCCTGCGTATTTGCACGTTCTCCTATATAACTTCCGTGAAATCGCGGAAGTTGCGCAGTTCGAAACACAACGGAGCCCTGGATGTAAACGGGCCTCAGGATGACCGTCTGGGATTGCAGGATTTTAGTGCTGAGCTCCTGACTAATGGCGATAAAAGGTGCTTGATAGCACATGAACAATATTAGCTTTACAATGGATAAAGACAAATTAGCTACTCGCGTTCCTTGTCGTATCTTGACCTCTACTTAGACACACACTACGAGAGACCAGACGGGAACTTGGAGCTTAGAATTTGCACTGCCTGGAGCGGCGCCCCTTCTGCGGGGAGATCCCTGAATGAAGATCGGTGCTGGATATCGCCTTGCAGAGGGAGAGGAACTCTCCACCTCCTGGGGCAAGACGTTGCACAAGCGGGATTAATAATCATAACTTTTTCTCGGAAAAATCAATCAATTGATCTAAATGGATTAATAAACTTTTCATCAATTTGCGCTGGGACACGCATTTTTAAAATACATCAACGAGCTCACCTTGCACCTAGAATTCAACCTCGGAATATTTATGGGATTCTCTTAAGTGTGTGTTAATTGTTGTGATGATACTGTAGTTGAATACGTTCACGTATGTTACCTTGACAATAATAGTAAACAGTATTAAAAACTACTGGTACTACAGCACCACGTACTTTCACTCGATATTGTTAAGGCTAAATGCACCGAAAAATACTTGTAGGAAAATTCAATAGATCGCAGCACTATCACAGGGGAATTTACTTTACCGATAACGTCTGAACCAATGGTCCGATTTTCGATGTGTAAACGAAATTTGACGCCTTTTTATAATAGAATTTACGCTAAGAAGCCCTTTTTCCAAACATCTACGAAAAACTCGAATTTGAAATTAGTTCTTTAACTTCCGAGAAAAAATTTAAAAATATGGGCTTACAGCGCAATGGTGACATGCTTCCTGAATCCAACGCAGTGACAATCGTGCAAATCAGACGAACAGGAGCGTCGTAAAAAGAAATTTAGGAAAACACCTCGCCCCCTTCCCCTTTTGTGCCGTTACGTCACCCATCCGTTTGTTGCGGGCCCTCTGTCGGCGCGGCGGCACGGCCAGGCCAGGCGGCGTCCGGCCAGCCCCGGTGGAGGAGGCGGGACTTGCGGGACAGGCAAGCAAGACACTCGGTTTATGATTTCGTCACTTTGCATCTCAATATATTTTTCCACATATATCAAACTAGAGATGCTATACTACTATTACAGACAGAGGTAAACGTTAAATTCCACATTGATGGTATTCACTCATTGCTTATTTGTTTTCCTTATTTTCGTATGATGTTTTCATTTTTGTCTATGGATACTTGGCGTAATATATTTGGGACAGCTAGTAGTTGCAGATTTGGCGAGGACGGGGGGCAACTTCCAAGAACAGTGAGCGCATTCCTCAGCATCGCAATCGAGTCAGCTCCCAACTATAAGAATGAGGTGGCTCGTGGATGAACAGACTCAGTAGACACGTGGACGTGGAGCAGGAAGTGTAAAGCGGAGAAGGGCACCGTGTAAGCGAGCCGATCAGTGAACTTGGTGTGGGCATTCTCCACGTTGTCTATTTGCGAACCACTGTCCCAGTGCCATATCGAACTTGGAAATCCCGGGGCCCCTCCCCCACGGCCACTTTATTCGAGTCCAGGCTCGTTCCTGCCCTAGTCCTTCGCGGCTGGTGGCGATGAAAGAACGACCGCCCGATGCATTCGGAGCAACCACCTGCTCAATAATTTTTACAATGGACAGACTGAATCAAACCCGCGGAGAAAATTCAAGATTTTCTCCGTGAAATATAAAGAAAAAGATTTCACAAAATCTTGGAAACTCAGACATCGAAAAGAAGATTCGATGGATTTTACAATACGGTATAAGCAATACTATAGTATACATACTTTGGTTTTTACTTTAAACGCATGCCTATTATTATTATTATTATTATTATTATTATTATTATTATTATTATTATTATGTACAACATGGACCTTATATTTCTTTCTTTTCAAACATTATGTTTCTTCGCAAAGAAAGCAAATGACCAGACGAAAATCAGAAAACTCTATAGGGTATTCCAGCCCAGAACAAGATAAGATAAAGAAAAAAAATATTCAAGAAAAAAGCGAAGAAGTGAAAGAACATAACAACAAATGGAGATCTTAAGAAATTTTCCAGGTCATCCGAAATATAATCACGGAGTGTAAACCAACAATGGCGAATGTTAAGAACGTGAGCGACAAAATAAATACAACAAAAGAAGAGATCACGAAAAGATGAGAAGAATACACGAAAAAGTTATATGAGAAGAACTTACAAATAGAGTAGTGGATAAATATAGATGATTACGAAAAAGAATCAGAGATAGAAGAAACGCATTGGGCGACAAAACCACTGAAAAATGGGAAGTCCCCGGCTGTAGATAATATTCAAATCGAACTATTCAAAGATACAGGAGAAGAAATCTTGGCGAAACTAACACAATTATGCAATGTGATCTGGAAAAGAAATGGTGAACACGAGATTGTGCAAATAACACAATTGCATGAATACCGTGTGATTCAGTCATCGGCAGAAGTCATCCTTCGGAAAAAGAAGAAAAAGAAGATTTTAATAATGTTGTTGTTGTAAGTATACACTTTCTTAAGATTTTCAAAAACAATTCACATTGAAAAAAACTCATTTTTTATCTCCTCTGGAAAGTTGTGTAGATAACATTACGACGCGTAAGCGTTGGCGTAAAGCATATCCTAAGATCATACTCACAGAAAAAGATTTCCCTGGTTTTTAAAGTCGTTTGAATGTTCCATATTATTTATATCATTGTGGCCGATACGTCACAAAAGAGTCATGTGCAACTGGTTTTGCATACTGCAATTTGTACAGATAACTTGTTCTAGAAAATCCACTTTTTATAAAACAAAGAAAATCGAAGAGAAAACACGCTCCAAATGCAGGCCAACATCTAGAAGTTGTCCAGTTGCATCTTTGCCCTTTATTCATTTACATAGTACGAAATGACGCACCAGAATTATTGATTCCCTTCACAATTATGCAAATATAACACATTTATTTTACATCAAAATGACTTACCAAGTTAGCTGGGATAAGTCATGATTTGTAAAACCTTATTGTTACGGCGTTGGAGTCAGAATGCACCTCGCCAGCCCGCTATTTTACAACCTTTTTTAAATTTGAAGTCGTAGGCTTCCGCGGCCAGTCATGTGCATGATCTTGGTTGTCCGGGTGACACTGCGTCGAAGCTATGTTGCCGACGTTTCGACCATCTTGTTGTGGTCTTCTTCAGGGCTGGTATGCCATGGGCATATCGTCGGCACCACAGCCATAACGTCGGCACCTCAGCCTTCGGCGCGACGTCACGTGGACAGCCAAGATCATGCACTTTTTTTAATTTGTCGGAAAAACAAAACATTTTTAAAATTAGCTTCAGCTATTTTACTTGGGAAAAGAGATTCACCAGATGAGCCCTTTAAAGCAGGTAAAGGTCGGTTTGAGATCAAAAATCGAGTTGTAGGATAAAAGAATTCGTGCGTATACTCCGCTCATTATTTACGGCATTTGACAACGGAAGATCTTAGACCAAGGTGGAGTGATAACAGAATACCTTAAAAGTAAAATATATCTAAAATAAGATGTGAGGAGAACGAATCATGGTGATATTTACAGAATTAGTTCCTTTAAAAAAAACAGTTCCAAACCGGAATCGATACTTTGAGTATTGCCTCAAAAACTTTTAAGATCATATTCGAAGGAAGACGGAAATATGTTGAAAAGATAATTATGTACTTCTATTACAGACCGTTTACCTCGGTGTGTAATAGTAGTATAGCATTTCTAATTTGGTATCTGTGGAAAAATAGATTGAGATGCAAAGTGACGAAAGCCGAAACCGACTGACTGGCTTGCGTATCCCGCAAGTTCCGCCTCCTCCGCCAGGGCCGGCCGCACGCCGCCTGGCCTGGTCGTGCCCCCGCACCAACAACAATTGGGTGGAAACGAAATGGGGCAGAAGGGGAGGGGGCGAGGTGTTTTCCTAAATTTCACTTTACGACGCTCCTATTCGTCCGATTAGCACGATTGTCACTGCGTTGGATTCAGGAAGCATGTCGCCATCGCGCTATAAGCCCACATTTTAAATTTTTTCTCGGAAGTTTAAGAAATAAATTCAAATTCGAGTGTTTCGTAGGTTTTTGGAAAAAGGGCTTCGTAGCCTAAATTCTATTTTAAAAGGCATCAAATGGCGTTTGCAGATTGAAAATCGAACCATTGGTTCAGAAATTATCGGTTAAGTAAATTTTACTTATTTTGGTGCTGCCACGTGGTGGCCACAAATTGTACTAGTGTTGGGACATTTAGCCTTAATGGCGATGTAATATTATAATATGACAATATGTGTCTTACACTTCATCTACCATTTTAAATACTCTTAAACAAACGAAGCGTAAAATATACATACGTTCTTAATTCAAAGGCGTAAACGAAAACAGCATTGTCATTTGATTCAGTGCATTCACGTCCAACAAAAAAAGAACCAAAGATGCACAATGCGTATTTTAATAAATAAAATGATTAGTTTATATTAACGCGAACAAAAGGTAGCGAGAAAGTAATAAATAAACAGATGTTCTTTCCAGAACAACGTATAAACATGTAAATCTGTTACTGTAACGAGGTGACAAATAGTATTGGGGTAATGCCAATTATGTAAATTCAAAACGTTGAAAAATAATTATACTCAACAAGGAAAACAAACAAGTTCAAAAATGTCTATAATTTGTTCTTCTCACTTGCGGCATGTGGCCTAGCAACGAGGCAAAATGGGCAGAAGTGTAAAAATTACAAACAGAACGCTTTATAAGAATTTGAAGATCCATAGATGTTCAATTGTAGAAAGTTTCATAAGAAATGAATTGCTTATGGAAGTATGAACACAATTGTAATAAAGGAAGAGATTTGTGAAAGTATATGACTAGAAACAAATGTGATTATTATTACAAGCTTAATGTGTCGTCACAGATGTTGCACACAGTTTTAATAGTATTCGAAGTTAACCGTGAAATTCGGACCTATACCACTTTTATACGTGTGTGTTACTCTATTCTTACGAGGTATTTAAAGAATAATTTGGAGACATTTTTGAGAAATTTTGAAAATTTCCTGGAGGGGGGGTGATGTAAAGTACTCCCAAATTTTGAAGAATGTTTTTTAAAATTTCAATCTTATGTCTCGAGCTAGATGAATGAGGGTTTCATCAATTTGGAAAAAATCCGTCCATGGTTTAGACACTAGAAGTGTTGACAGATCATAGAGAGTTGGACGGACACACGGACGGACGTTTTGAAAAATCTACTTTTTCGGTTTTGGAGGAACCCCAAAACGAGTATTTCCGTTGACATTTCGAAATCGAATTTCCGCAGCAAAACAAACGTTTTCCTATACTACGTGTATTACTCCGTGTACGAATTTGTAAGCATACGGGAAAGTAAAAAGGGACTTAACAAATAAACAGAAAAAATTCTTCTTATTGGGTCCTGAATATGTAAAAGTGGATAAATCCAGTTGCTAAATTTAGAAAAAAAGATCCTCTAACATGTGTAGCCAGCATATGTATGAACCGATTTAAGTAAAATAATGAATACATCAAAATTAAATTATACTACACAATAATTAAATCATAGGAATAACCACTTCCTAGGGGATCATCTTAGATATTCCTAAACGTTCTAAAATTATTGTTACTTTCTCGACTTATGGATTCTTTATAAGAGAAAGTTGTGTAATCGTGCGGCAGTAAAGACTGAAATTTCTCAAGAAGAAAACCTATTGCCGGGTTCTGGTAACGAAGAAGTAGAGAAATCCTGTTGCTAAATTTAAAAGAAAAGTCCTCTTACTCATGGTGTAGCCATAATACATATTTTGTGCGTCCTTGATACCGAAAAATCTATTAATGGTAAAACGTCATTCCATCTGTGAACACTGCTAGCGGTAAATGTTCAACCGATTTTCTCCAAAATTGATATTCCCCAATAGCGTTGACTGAAGTCGTGGTTGCTTGAATTTGAAACCGATATTTTAATTTTGGAGAAGTACTTTACATGAAGCTCCCGAAATATTAAAAAAAATGGTGTCATTGATTTTGATTAAAGAATGTTGTTAGAAAATCTGAAGGACATTTAAGAGAAGTCTTGTGTTGATTGAATACACTTATTTTCGAAAATTGAAAAAAAATCAATTTTTTTACGGGGGAGCTTCCTACAACTAAAATATTGAAGATAGATATTTTTCCTTCATAAAATCCGTTACATAAAGGCAGATTTTGAAATGAGGTCATGTAAAATTTTTTGAAAATTTTAATGTTTTTCCCATTATTTTGTGTGAAATAAAGCCATTTTTTAACTACTTTAAACAATCTTTTCTCAAAAACTGTTCCTTCACTTTTTATTATGTTTTGTTGTTAGCTATTCTGAAGAACGTTTAAGAAAATGGTGAAAGTTTCATGTTGGAAGAAAACTCCTGATTTTTTTTAATAATTGAAAATGTTCAAAATTTGTTCGTCGCCTTCCTACAACTACAATTTTGAAAATACAATTTTTCTTAACGAATTGTGTCCATAAAACAACAGAAGGTCATGTTCGATTTTTTATTTACGATTTACCTATATTAGTTGCAATGTAAATGCATATTACGCCTTACAAATATTGCGTGGGAGAACAATTTCTCGCAACCATTTTCTCGAAGAGTAAAGTAATATCGAGGTGATTAACTTGGAATATTAATTTATTTGAGCCTTGCTATGAGGTTCCAGTGATCATTCTAATTTCTACGATTTCTAAGATATATCTTGTTGTACACATGCGCGATATTGCCGACCTTTAATTTAATATTAACTATAATTTTCTTAATTTAATTATAATTACCGTTTTAATTATAATTTACTATTGAAATTAATTTAGTGCAAACTGGTATTTAATGTTCGATAATTTGATATTTACTTTTCAGCTATCTGCCCACGTCGCCTAAGGCGCGAAGTTCACAGAATAATCTTTCATCGTCAGACGCTGTTTCTATTCGTAAAAGGGTGTTTCTTCGAAAGAAGGAAGTATTGACATCCAGGACATAGTGGATGTAAATAGTGGATTCAAATTTCGTATTTCTTTGTGTTCGTATAAGGAAAGGTGAAAAGAGCTTCGATGCTGTCATTCGAATCTTGAAAAGAAATATTCTTTGTCATCCAAAACGTCCTTGCGAAATGTGAAAACGTGTTTGTGAACTGAGCAACACCGTAATGTCCGTGAAATTGATATTATTGTGCCGCACTCATTTCCTTTTGAAGTGTGTTTGTGAGGACAATGCATAAATAATTAACGCTTCTGGTAAAATAAACTTCTCGAGCCTATAATTCCTAAAGAATTCAATTATTAGGTTCTCATTGATAAAATTATAACATAGTCGGTGATACAATTCATTTATTTGAAATTTGAATTGAAATTAATATGAATATTTTATATTTGAAATTTTTGATTTGAAATTCTTCTGAATTTTTCCTTTTTTAGTTTAAATTAGAACACGTTACTCGAAAATGTGTATATTATTAATATTTATTTGTTCGATTCTTACATTCGACCTATGTTATACATTTACACGTCAATCTTTTAGAAATTATTTAAAACCTACTAGAAATATATGAAGTAAAAATTGGCTGTCAGGGAATATCAACAATACAGGGACTGCAACAATAGAATTCGGCTTTGCACTCGTGAATTCCTGTGAATTACATCTTATTGATGTGACATGAATTAGTTGTATGAAAAGGAGTTATAATTGACAAAGTTGTGTGGATATTTGCTTGGAAATATTTAGTTTTGGCTCCAAATGTTCTATCATTTGTCATTGGGAGATCTCGGCAGTTAATGCATTAAAATAGTTATAATCATGCATGTAATCATGGACGTAAAATAGCCTATTTCACGATTAAAACTCAGAATATGCGTTAAACGAAAATATAGTTAGTAACAGAAAACATTTATTTATATAAATCTTTATTTTACACTGTAATACCAAACTCATATAATAAAAATATATTTTCAAACATTATAATAAACAAAAAGTTATTAAGCAATTAAAATGTCTTGCTTCAGTCCACTACTTTGCAAAAACCTAGATTATATGCTATTATGCCACATAAATAAAAATATGCAGTTAATGAAAAATCCGAAAAATATTCATTTCACAATTATGCAAAATAAAAATGGGCTACTTTTGTCTTATTTTCGGAGGTAGGTAAAGTTATATACATTTTCTTTCGATATGCGCAACCACTAAACATAACTAAACAATTGTGCCGTCGCGGTCTAAAAATGAATAATTGGTGCTACAGTTACAATACATGAGAAAGTATGAGCCAGTTGTTTCATTTGCGATGAATTTCGCATCAGTTTTTTATAAATTACTCCTCAGAATGCCCGGTGATGTTGTTATATACCATTTAATATCATCAGATTCTTAAAAAAATACTGCTTATTGAATAAAAGAATATGGTATATTAACCGCATAACTTCTTCAGTAACTTAAAGAAAACTATGCTCTCTTCCGTATAATTTGCTGCGATTACTGTGTCAGTCAAATTTATTCCTGTTTGTTTCATTTGTCAAAGTAAGAATTGATTGATGTTCCTGATTATCAAAATGAATGCAGATATGCAACACAAGCGCTCTGTTTGAATTGAACGATTTCAAGTAATAGCTGAGGTTTTAATAGCGCAAATAATTCAATTCTTCATTATTGCGACGCTGTTTCTAATATTGCGAGAAATTGTGTGCTGTTGTAACACCGCTAGTTTAATATTGCACATATAGCATGCCATAATGTGCAAAACGTACTATTTTCAATAAAAACTGTATATAACCTTAATAAAAGAAATAACTAGGGAGAAAGTATATTACTTGAAGGAAAATTTCCATCTTCAATTGCGAAATAGACGGAATAAGCCGAAAAAGTTTCAACCTTTTGAAATTTTTTTGAAAATTCAGAGTTATCAATGAAAACAGGTCTATGCCATCTTTGTAAGTATACTTTTATCCTTTGTTTCAAAATATTGAAAGAAAAAATAGGAGCGATTTTTCAGACAATTTTGAAAATAAAGATGTTTAATGTGAAGTACACCTAGAATTTAAAGAACGCATTTCTAAATCGCAAAATTTGAAGTCGAGCCAGATCGAGCGGGGAATATATGTCTTGGAAAAATCCTACGTATGGTTTACGTTGTTCAGAGACAGAAGAGAAGTAAGGACGTTTTGAAAAAAACAATTCAGTATCAGAGGACCCTAAACGTATTTCCGTTGAAATCGATTTTTCGCAGCATCACATAACTTTTTCAATACTACGTATAGCCCCCTGAGACATTCGACCCTGGATTTTCGAATTTTTCATAAGTTTCAAAAATTTCAAAATTTGCTTATTCTTACAATTACAAAATTAAAGATAGAGATTTTTCTTTTAAGTAAAATGTTTTCTCCATAGTAAGTTCCCGCCATTACGGGGTCCAGTGAACCAACAACCAGGGAGGTGGAGCAATTTTACCAAAATCAAATTATGACAAGGCCAAGACTTGTGATTAGTTTAAGTATAAAATAAAACGGCCATTTATAATAATTTCCATATTTAAAAGGAGTGCACTCGTGTGAATGGAATGTAAATAAAATGTGTATGAATGTGAGAATGATATTTGAAATTTTTTGTCACAAGTGTTTTTTTTTATGTTTATTGTTGTTATGTTTTTTGTGTACTATAAAGCTGGTGTTATGTATAGAGGAAAACTGAATTCGCCGTAGTTCATTTCGGAAAACGTTTTACTAATAAATAATTGTTAATATCACATTGCCAACATTGGCGAAAATCTGTGTATAGTATTTTCAGTAGATAGCACAAACCCAGTGATAGGGAAATAATACGGGAGAGCCAGGTTCCCTAAAGAAAATATTATTCGGTTTCCTGTGTAGGGGGGGGGGACTTCGCGGCTCCACACTAAAAATATAAAATTGTACTGAGAGGAACATACACTTGATGTTTTCATGATTTCGTCGAGTAAGTTAGCCATTGTAGACTTGCCGATCATCATGCCAAATTGTTATTTGTTTATTTCACATATAGTTTACAAACAAGAATAGGTTAAAAGGTACAAATGTAAATTATTTTTAATTCTGAGTTTTATCATCAATTACAGTAAAGACATTGTTTTCTTAGGTGTGAAAAATCTATTCCTTGAAACTATTTAACTTTCGCACCAAATGTTCTACGGTTTCAAATGAGTTTTACACAAAATCACTGAGATGTATTAATTTGGGAAGAAACTGTGGTGCAAATAATATTACAGAATCATTTCTTAAGGCAAGGAAGTACGTGCGGATTGAGTACACTAATTTCTTTTAAACATTAAAAACTTAAACACTTAATTAAAGATCGTGCGAAGTGTACTCTATATGGTAACATAAACACGATATTGCTTCTTTTTTTGAAAATAATTCAAGTAATATAATTGTTTGACGTCACATCATTAATATTTACATTAGCATTGAATAGTTTAGACTATTGCATTTGTAAGTACATCTGCTTCAAATAGTCTTATAAAGTTTCCCGAAAACTCAAAGATTTTTGTGTAAATGAGCTTAAAAATTCCCATTTTCAGAAACATTCAAAGACCATTTTTTAAACAATATTTTCCTTCCAACATTTCGTACGTATAATACATATGCTCTGTATAAAATGGCATAAAAGCCATTTACGTGTATGTTTTAAAAATTTACCAAATGTAACTAAAAAAAACGCCTTTAATATGCACATTTCCACCGATTTGTAAACATTACTGCGTATGTATGTGGAAGTACAGCAAATAACTTATACTAAATGTTTTCGGAATCTCAAATGCTTTCTGTGAAAAGAAGTTTCAATTTCCTACAGACAGTAACGTATAAACGCCATTTTCTTAAATATGGCTCAATTTTTACAATGAAAATTGCGATTTAGTTTGAGGTTTTACTCTTTCTTAACATTCTTAAATTAATATATTGTTTCTTACAAAACCGGAAAATTGAGAAAATAAAAAAAAAAGTTCTTTGTGTGGCGATAGATGGCAGTTGGCTAGAGGATGGGTCATGAACGAAGAGGTATCCCAGATCAAAGAAATTACAAAACTAATACGAGAAAACCTGTTCCATTCTGTAGCACCACTAGTTTGCTTCCTCGTATACGTATGTATATACGCAGTAATATATGTAGAATTGAGAGAGTTATGTAATGCTGCGGAAAATCGATTTCGAGATTTCAACAGAAATTCTCGTTTTGGGGTCCACTGACACCGAAAAAGTTATTTTTCACTCCGGCCGTCCGGTCAGCATCAATGTTTTCAACGAAAATATCCATACCAGAGAATTTAACATTATTAATATTCTTAAAGTAATATTTCAATTCTACCATTAGGAATAAAAAAAATGAGAAAATTAAAAAAAGAATTGAACGTTGGATGGCGAAATATGGCAGCACGCAAGGGAATGAAGCAGGACTGAAAAGATAACCCAACCCAGATAAAATTTTAAAGAACTAGTGCGAGATAGTCTATGCCTATCTGTAGTCACTAGTTGGTTTTTTTTTTGCAGAATTACATAATTTTCTCTCTACTGCATAAGAGATAGCGAGAAAGTAACTGGCACATACTGGAAAATGGCACAGACCTTCTCTTGTTAGTTATCTATTCATTTGGTCTGAGCTATTCGGACTTGTCTCGTACGCGCTCTTGCATGCTGCCATCTATCGCCGCCGGAAGTACATTTTTCGAATTTCTTTTCTAATTCTTTGGTTTTCTAATAGTACAACTAAAATATTTCTTTATGGATATTAAAGAAAAATAAAACTTCGTTCTAAATGGCTATTTTCATTGAAAATATTGGAGCTGTTTTTAAGAAAATTGTGTTTGAGTTTTACTGTAAATGCGAAATTTGAAACTCTTTTTTCACAGAAATATTTTGTTTTTGAAAGTTTTCGTTTGAAGCACATTCACTCCCAAAAACTATAGTTTTTTTTCAAATCGGGAAAAATGTGCGTTTTAACGGTGTGAGAATTATTATTAAAAATTATTTTCTGCAATTTTATAAAAAACAAGTAATGCCCCAAAATTAACTTTATGACATTTTAAACAGTGCAATTAACACTATCCGTTGAATAACTGGGAAGGAAAAAATTGGAGCCATTTGTGTGAAAATGGCGTTCGAGTGTTTATGAAAAATGGATATTTTTAGTTCATTTTCATAAAAAATTGTTCGAGAAACTTTATATCATTTAAAGCACATCTAGCAGTAACATGATGATATCGCCGTTGATGTAGATATTACGTGAGAAGCTAGTCAAAAAATACATTTTTGTAATTTTTGAAAATAACAAAAAAATAGAGCATTATGACGATAATGTCATCTAATAGTGTACATTATCACTTTACCTACCAAATGATCAAAGAATACCTTTGAAGCGTATTTTAAGAAAATCTTGTTTTTATCATTTTTGAAAATTGCATATATTGCACGCAATATTGCGCGAAAACAACTAAAAGTTTCAAAAAATGTACATCATCTCATTGAGATAAATAAATATGGAGAAAAAATTTAATTTGAAAGAAGTTTGGTTTTGAGGAAATTTTGTAGTGACTCAGAGGCTTCATTTTTGAGCAAATGTATGAAATATCACAAGAACTCAAATTTTAAAGAATGTTTATCAAAATCTCAAAGCTTCGACTCGAGCCATATCGACAGGGGTTTCTTTAATTTGGAAAAAACGCGGCCACAACTATTATCATGATAATTTTACATTACTACCGTACGCAACAATGCAGTAATGGATATTTGAAGAGTTCATTGTTGAACGGCGACATTATGGGAAATATAAGATAAGGCGGTTTTAGTTACTTTACGTTAGTGTTACAATGGTCTCTGCATTCAAGAAAATGGCATATTTACCTCTATTAAAGTCAGGAAGAATGTATATGTAGATATGTATAAGGTAATTATGTCGTTTCGAATGCATTCACAATGCAATATATTGGTTGGTTTTTATTTCTGGATGTTTAGTTTATGTGTGAAATTACCCGTGCTTGCCAGTATGAAGTGCTGAAAATAATTTGAGCAGTTACCAATAGTACGAGAAAGTATGTGCTGTTTTACAGCACTAAGTTTTCTGAACAAATCCATTACTTCCTGGCAGTTGCTTTTGGCCCCCAGCGAGCCACGCGAGGAACTGCGCGCAGAGAGGATGCGTTGAAGGGTTTTTGTTTATTTCTTTATCAGCTATTTAATAAACAAAGTTTCGTTTGACGATAGCCTCATTTTAAACAATGTTTGAAAGTTTCTGGAAAACTAATCACCTCGCCTTTATCAATAAGACAAGTAATTTGTCTTCTCTAACATAGAAGGATGCGAATTCAGCAGAATCAACTAAACCTAAAAACAAACTAACACTTACGAACTTCCACAATGAAATCAGTCGGGGGAATTTCTCTGTGTCCATAGATGCGGAGGGCTGTTTAATAATGACACACGATTGAATCTGTCAATAATTCAAAACGATATCAGGCAATAAACACAAAAAGAAACAATGCTGATATCTTAAGCTTTCTTGTTGAAGATTGAATTTTATGGGGTATTTAAAGTTCATTGTGTAATAATGTTGAAACATTCTGATAGTTATGCATTATAAACACACCATCGCCCATGGGAAGTATGAATATATTTTCTTTAACAAATACCACCCATCTGCCCAATCATCCTGTCATCTGATACTCCTCGGTCAAATGTCAATTTATTTGATATTCATGTCTGGAACCAAATGCACCTATCAACTTAAATAAAGCCACAATTGTAATTAAAAAGATATAACGCAAATAGGCATTGTAATGAATAACGATGCTTGAAATGTACAATTTCGTAATAAATCGCGCTCAGTCACATCTCATTGACGAGGTCTACGGAGGCAGTACATACAGCAGGCAGGGGTCAGACAAGAGCCCGGCTGCGACGTCGCCGACGGCGGTTGCGGCGGCGGGGGCGGCGGCGGCGGCGGCGGCGAAGCTGCGTGTGCCGAGAACTCGCGGCAGAGCCGTAACAGTACCGCAAGCCGGCTGGGAGCGCACTGGCAGCACTCGGCGGCAGCCCCACCACCACTGCCCCCTCCGCCATTACGTAAGGCGCAAGAGCAGCGCCTGCGGTGGCGGCGGCGGCGGCGGCAATGGCCATCGCAGCTGGAAGTGGAACGCGGCCGTTCTTCAGCCCCCCCCCCCAGATCCCGCGCCGGAAAAACACACGCAAAGGCGTAGCGGAGAGGGACATGGAGAAGGAGTGTGGTGACTGCTCGTCCTTGCTCACGTTTGTGAACTCTAGCGATACCCGGTATATCCCCCCGTAGTACTAGTGATGGTCAATTACAACCTTGACATAAGTAGTAGCTAGACGCCTCGAATTTTGAAGAAGCGCAGTTAGTCAAGAGAACTCAACTTCAAATCAGCTTGGTATATAATTTAGCAAATGACCATGTATCAGCTTGTTATTATTGAATACAGCAAATGTCAAGATAGCTTCGATTACTATTGTTGCACTAGGAGGCGAAGTCATGTAACAGTAAAACGGGGAGTTCACTCCCATTTGGAAGACCTAAGATAGTTCGTATTCTTGGCAAGCATTCCGCCCCTGTGCTGATCTTCAGTCTGTTTTAGAAACGAATAATAGAAGAGTGAGCTGGAATTCATTTTGTAAATATAATGTGCAATACGTAACCTGGACAAACACCCAAGATTTTCCACAAAATTATCTGGAAACTAAAACCGCTACCCTACATGAGGAGAGGCCGATGTACTAAACGGATGTCTCGTATTATTTACATTGTCACAATTCAGCGCCATGCGTAATTTAGATTTTGTCTTATTGGACAGACATATTCACAACGAACACATTAACACGTGCTTACAAACGTAGCATTTTATTGTTTGATGTGTTTTAATGCCATACCGTTCCCATATTATTAGAGCTGTTACAACCTTCACCCAGAACCGTGGGTGAAGGGTAATGAAGAGTAGACATTTTTGGCCCTCTGCGTGGCCATTTCACTCCGAGTTTGGGGGGTTTCCCTATCCAGGTATCTCCCACCAACCTAGCCCAGCCCAGCCAGGAAGAGCTCTCACCTTCCGATGTATGAACGTGTTTGCATGTTCAAGTAAGTAAAGGGTGAGGATAAGTCAAGGAAGAGAAAGAAAAGATAGCGGCGATCCGCAGTCTGTTTGGTACGGTACTGTTGTGGCAATCGCCTAGTGCTGATCGGATCTACTACGGAAAAGTACTGACCAGAGCAGTCGGCTGCTAGAATTCTTGCCAAACAGCGGCTGAAGTCTACCAAGCTCGTCACTCACGATGTAGAGGAGAACCTGCTAATCCGAACAAATGTGGGATAAAGCGAAAAAATAATGAAAAAAAAACACACCTAATTTGTAATCATTTCATTTTTGAACGAAAGAGCTTGAACACTGTGTCAGTCAACCCAATTCTGAATTCCGTACGTAGAATACGCGTTAATATAACAGCAGCGTCACAAATTGTGCTTGAACTCTTCTAAACAAAATAACAACTACTACCGCATGCGATCGGTTATGTATATACATTACTCCGTTGTTTGCATCATTGCCACGTCCTCATATCGCTACGCTACTTTATCATTTTATCACATCGCACGCTAAGATGCATTGGGTCTGGTAACTATAGAGTTTTTGTATATTGTGAAATACCACAATGGCACACGGGTGTGACATGATGCAATTGATGCATCGAGAATATTAAAATCCAAGGAATACGCGTGGAATAGTAACGAACTATAATCATATGTGCCATGCTTGATGCTAGACGGGAACTGTACTGTCAAGGTACGGCACGGCCTGGTGTTATTAACAAGGAATTGGTTATGAGAGGGCGTTGAAAATTTAGCTCTAACAAAAAGAAGCGAATTCTCATTCTCACGGAAGCAGCCAAGCAGTTCAGATGGTAATGAATATTATAACATTCATTTTTCCATAGTGTATTTACGTTGTGGGTGAATGTTTGTTTGATCAGTCCATAAAAGTGTAGACTAAGCATTATTGTTAATTTGAGTTTTAAGTGGGTAAATGTTTGAATTTTTTAATGGTAGTTACATTTGTTGTCTTGTAGGAAATTTGCATTCAAAAGTATTTACACTTCGTGGTCGTGGGTTTACATGAGGTGAGTATCGTAGTGGGGATTTTAAATTGTTAATGTAAAGGAAATAGTAGTCGCGAATATTTCACCCGAAGCCTAGTGAGGGAAAGTCGTGACGCGATTATATGAAGCAGATGGAGGGATTTCCGAATAGCGGACTAAATAATTAGCAACAGTCGGAAACATTTATAATTTGCACGGTTCAAAACAGAAGACGGTGGCATCGAATCAGCCGACAAGACATTTCGTTAGCTTACGAACCTTATCAAAGCCGTACGGTTTATCAATGTTCAAAGGCCATAGAATCATTTATCAATAACAAGCTCGAGACATGTTATTAGAATTTTACAATAAATGTTAATTGTTGTTTGAAAAGAAAATACCGATATTTATTTGAATTGCAATCAATTCAGTAAGTTATAATTCCACAGAAGTTCCAGGAATCGTGATTTCTGTTCTGTCGCAAATCGACGTGCAACAGGTAAGGTGAAATCATGCGAAATCGTAAAGAAAAACAGCTAGTCAAATTATGAGCTATTAGAGTGATTAATTTACGAGCGTAGAAGGGCAAATTCAATTAGAAGAATCATAAAAACGTTACAAATTGGCTGCCCAATGCAAGGCCAGTTAAAGTAGGTTAAAAATGCCTGCCCAATGCGGGGCACGATAATCGGGAACAAGGAGCACGTTACAATATTGCGGTACATTTTATGGGATAATCCAAGCAGACCACATTTCCAAAGAACACCGGGAATCTAATATACTGGTGCTTCCCACCTGTCAAAATTCAATTACTAGACAGGATAGATAAATCGCACGCCTTTGATTTTGAAAATGAAAATAATTATTGACACAACTCAGAAGATATCCGACAATAATCTCGGAAAATATTAACAAGAAGCTTCGAAATACATTAAATTATGTTGTTGAATGTAATTCACTACAACATATGATAATATCTAATAAGTAAAAATCAATATTTGTTCGAATTTTATGCTCTGCCGTAACGTTCATTCGATTGTGATAAAACTTTGTCAACTTATTACTTCCACTTACGTGAATAATATAAGCATAGTACAAGGGGAATGAATAAGCGTATGTCTGTCGCCCACAGAAGCGCGTTGGACGATTTTATGGCCTTTATGGTAACTCAAGCGCTTCTGAGCAGAATCTCTAAGGAATCCACCTCACCCTCGCGTTGTAAGCCCGTCTTCGCTGCATATTCCATCAGTAGAATTGTGAAATACCGGGCGTAATTATTATTTGAACGTTATCTCAGACAAATAAATCAAATGTCTCCAAGCCAGTGTCATAGCGAAAGCAAGTCCAAACTTGAGAGAGAACGTTTCAACAATAGGGCACTTGTCAATGGATGGAATGAGGAGAGGTCAGAAGAGACATGGACAAGAAACAAAACGCCTCTTTAGGTGATTCTGTTGAGTATGTTGCAGAAACAAAACTGTAATACTGTTGATGTGGAGGGACGTTACTTCTCTTTATCAATTTAATAACATCAACGTAACAATAATTATTATTTAATGAAATTCTGCTCAGAGAGAAATCAGAAAGATATCTCGTGAAACATTACCGCTAAGCTCTTAAAAAGCAGTAATATTGTATTATTGTTACTAAATCTGATTATTAAGCAAATAAGAAAGCCTTAATAAAAGTATTAGAAATAACAATAAAACATTTATAAATAGTAAATTAATATTTATTGGAAATAATTAATAAAATATAATTTCTTTAAAATGACAAAAAAGTGACCGTCGATTAAATGCGCAAAGTGACCACCACTTCCCAAAAGACAGACGTTTACTCCTTTCAGTGTAGCGATGCAGTACGCTGAAGACTAACACAGACAGAATGAGTGCTCTCTCTTCCTTCCAACTACGATTAGCCACATTCTCTCACTCCGAGATCCGATGGCGCGCGGCCGTGGGTCGCTAAAAGGGAACGAGATGCCAAAGGCACTTCCGGTGCTGCCAAATTGCCAAAACAAGATGTATGGCCTCAAAATAAGACTTCGTGTCGTCGCGGATGTCGGCGTCAAGACCCCACGGGCGCGGCGGTCAGGCGAGGTGGAACCGAACGGCCAGCCATGGCCAGCAGTCGAGAGGCCAAAACGAGGCTTGTGGTCCGTTGCGGAAACCCTCCTGTTAAAAAATGTCCATGCGAGTAAGAGCTCCTTCTATTGAATGTTTTCGCCAGAGCAGAGGTACGGTATTCCGTTAGACATTTTCGGAAGAGAAGAGCTACCAATTTCTGCGTAAATAGTCGTACGAGGAGGAACTCGCTTCGACTAAATTTGTTTTCTGGAGATGAGTTATTTTTTTGTGAAAGTGTAAGTTACAGTAACTCCACGTTAGAAGCAGCAAATTAAGACTGTTAAGATGTTTGTTGGAGTGAAACACGGCGCAATCAGGCTCTGCTACCAAGGTTCCTGAAGTGAAGGGTCAGCAGCCGACGCGAGGTTTTCGGGAGGCCGACGCTCAGAAGGCGACGCCAGCGAGGTTCACCCGCCTCAGACGCAGGAGCGTGAGTACCCGCGCAGCCCAAGGCAGAAACAGTAAGCAAACGTGCAAATAAATTTAACAAACAAACTTTAACAAAGCCATTAATGAGCGATTGAGTTCCCTAGAGGCACAAGGCAATTGTAAAAAGGGCCATGCCCTCGTTTGTAAATTTCAAGATTGCGTCTCACGATAAATATAAATTAATAATGAGCGCATAAATGTATTTAATTTTTGGTACAATTAAAAGCGTAATTGTATATCAAAGTTCTTAACTTAGTAGTTAGTAGGATAAGAACATACTGTTATTGTGAAGTAAATTTAAAGTGAGTTTAAAGATAATTATTTTTTTGGCTGTGTCGTAAGCGTCCTGTGTTACTTGTGAACACGTAATCTGTGTGCTTCCTGTTTTATACTCCTCCACGTTACATTATTGTGTATATTTTTGTGGGTGAAGAACATGGTTTTCAAGTCTCAAAAAACTCAAATTTTGTCGTGAAATTGCTCACGTTTGCGCAAATTAATATTTCCAAGCGGAGCATTTGGAATGAAAACGGATTAAATCAACTCACCAGGGCTGAGAGTGAATCGGCGGTGATACGTCGAGCACTCGAGGTAGCGCCCACGTTGAGCTGTGTCACTTAGGGTTGGCGACCCTTCAACGGAAGAGTTGTTAAATGCCCCGCGCACCATATATATGTTATAATATATATATTTGTTAAGAAAGAAACATTAACACAGAAATAAAAAGCACCGATTGCGTCGCACAGGAAGGTGGCACACCGAAAGGGTGTCGCCAGCCAGCGAGTCGAGGCAGCGCGCGCCTGCCAGTGGGACAAGGTCGCCGAGTGGCGGGCCGGCCGTCAGCGACGCTCGCTCGCGGCAACTTCGTCCAGAAGGCAAAACCCGCAGGGTTTATTCACCCCTCCCATGTAGCAGCAGCGCGAGTGCCCGTGTGGTCGGAGGCAGACACGATAAAGATTTAGTAATGTAATTATTAATGCCGAAATCGAAACACAAACCAAAGAACTGCTTTATTAGGATATTAGAGATACAATCAATTTAAAGAGAAATGCAAATTTGATGAACTGTAAAAGAAATGTTAATGATTGTTGCTTACAATAGTGGATTTCAAAGCTTATTTTGTGCATATTGTCGGTATCGTTAATTAACATTTTCAAGAATAATGTTAATTGTAAATAATCAATATTTCGCGACTCGTCCGATATCTAACAATTCTTATGTTCAGGTCGTTATCACTAGGTGAGTCAGTTCAGAAAGGGTGTCCTCCAACCCTCGACGGTTCACAGCTGAACTTTTCGAAAATTTTTGAAAGTTCGAATTTTTCACTGTGATCTCTGAAAACAATAGATCGCTTCTCTGGGAAACCCTTGCGGTAGTGCACCTGAAAGTGGAGATGGACGGGTGCTGCTGTGGCATATTCGGGTTATCTCTGATCAGGATCCGCCTGTTCTGCGCCTGGTCACCACCGGCTCGCAAGCTGTCACCTGCAGAAGAGCCCTGGCGCTCTTTAGACAGCAGCTTCTCTTCCGAGGCCTTATTCCGCGTCTGACGTTGCCCGTCTCTCACGTGACTAAGTTCTAAATTGCTCGGCCTAGGGGTGGACTATTATTCTTTTCACAAAGTCAGAAGGGCCGCTGCTCGCTGCCTCGTGTGTCTGCCTCGGGCGTCTGCATAGCAAGCTGACGGCAACACCATCGCCTAAAGGGAAACGAACATTCGCCTGATATTACCGCGCGAACGCACATATTTTATAAGAAGGCCAAGTATTGTAGTACATTTTTGTAAAACTCGAAACAACGTAGATGGCCATTACAAGTGTGTCGTTCACGGTGAGAATGTGTGTAGCGTAAATTGTTTGTCAGTAAGTGTGAATGTTGAATTAAATGTTTTGTTATTGTAAAACGTGAAGAAATGGGTGTGTGTGTGTGTGTACTGATTTTATCGGCGGTGTCGCGGAGGAAGGCGGCGACGGCGAGGGTTGTCGCCGAAGAAATACGCGTCGAATATGGAGATAAATGTAAATTGAACAATGTTCATTTCTCCTTTGGGATGTAAAGAAAGATAATTTCGCCACCCATTACCAATAGATAATGAGAAATATCATTTTCCCTATTCTGTACAGGGGAGCCATCAGCCTCACGACCCAGTACAAATTTTCCATTGGCAACGCCGCTCGTGCCGGAAGTATTATTAGTTTAAAATTTGTAATAAAAAGAGTTCTTGCATACAAAGGTAATAGGTATATAATGTAAAGAAATAATTGTAATAAAGGCAGGATGGCTCCATTATTGAATATACAGATTTTTTCATTAAGCACTGTATCTACCAAAAGTTTCAGGAAAAATAGATATGTGTAGATCCGTATTTGACAAATGTCAATTTTGTTTATGTTTTGCACATTCTATATTGCGCAAAAACCACTAGAATTTTGAAAACAAATATTAATGAAAGAACTAGTTATGGAGCACAAATCTGTTTGAATGAACTTATGAGATAAGATAAATTCAATTTTGCTGTATTTAAATTATTTTCTTTTGTCTGTAGATGTAACTACTTTGCATTTTCCCTTTCGCTCAAATAAAGTCCAAATACAGATTGGCAAATATCGTTGTATTTTTTAAAATTACACAATTGTAATTTGTTTGACCTTTCCCTCGTGTCCCTAATATTTACTTTAATGATGTCTAACAAAAATTATCGAAAACTAGAAAGATTTCTGTGAAAGCACGCTCGAATTCACGCGGTTACAGAAACCAAACATTTAATAAAAAACTACTTGAAATTTTTTCTTTATTTTTTAGAACGGATAATGTTAAATGGCTTGCATATCATGAGATAAAAACCACTTTGACTTATTCTTTGGTTTTTTCAAATATTTCAGAAATTGTCAGTCTTAATATCCAATAGCGTAATTTTGTATTTACGGTAATAGTGTTAGATCAAAGAAACTTGTTATGGGGAAAATAATTAGCAACAAAAAAGCACATTTCCTAGGAAATATTTTTTTTTACTTGTATCTTCTAATTTCTTGCTTTTCTTGTGTTTGCGGTTCTATCTTGCCATCAAATTAGAAATCCGTTTACGGAAAATTACAGTTCTGGTATTGTTTAAAGAGTAACAAAATTTCTTTTATGGAAAGTATTGAGTAACAGAAAAGTGACAAATTCCCATGTAATTATTTTTTATTTATCTCTGCAAATTCTTGGTTTTCTTATGCTTTTGGAGCTAACTTGACGGTCAAGTTAACCGACAACTGAAATCTATAACAGGGTAAAATAAAGGATGAAAAATTATAATTTTGCGTGAAATATTATCAACAAAAAAGTGAATTTTGAGTTTAATTTCAATGATTTTTAAAACTTTGCTCTGCTCATTTTTCGGGCCTGCTATTACCTCAGTCTGAACTGAAATAATATTTGTACCGTCCGTTTTATTCGGCGGCTAACGAGAGAATGAATATTTCAATATTCTTTCAGAATCATGGCTTCCAAAGCCACTTTCCCACTTCCTGCATGCTATGTTCTCGGTGCCGTGTTCCCCAAATGAATAGCGTTGTCATCAAGCATGGAATATAATAATTTGTTTGTCGCTCCTCCTAGCAACGTGCATTCCTTGGCTCTAAGCGTACTATATGTACTCGTATACATTTGCATCGTATCTAGAATGGTTGGTGCCGTTTTTCCTCTTCAAAATACAACCGGAGTTTTCTGGCTTATCACAGTATATTTGTAATATGACCCCGTCGAGGTCACTTAGGGGTTCCGATAAGCACATCATGTTGGCGTGCCTCGTTGTTAGGTCACCAACACTCCTCCTTCAGAATACTTGAAGAAACAAATTGAACATCTCTTATATTAGTTATCATAATCCACACTTACCTATACGCACGTATATATTTTATATAATTAGTTAGTTTTTGATTTTTTAACTTTTGGGTACAGGAACACGAGACAAATTGATTAATCTAAAATACATTTACTATTTTTCGTTCATTAATTTACCAAATAATAATTATAAATATACTTTCGAAAATAATTTAAATTAATGTACATTGTATACACCCGTTACTTGGGGTAATGATCATCCTTTTCGAAAATTAACACATTTTATTTAATATATTTTAGACATGATATATTTACTTATAAATTAATCATACATTTTATTCGTGTTGTTGGTTTTATGAAATTAACTAAATTCATGTATAACACATTATGTTCCAAGAAAATAATAGTTAGCATTTTATACACGTTGTCGCAATTCAAAGAACTTACTGATTCTTTCTTCAACTTTCCCTACTTTTAGCATCTAAAACCGAATGACGTTCATACTTGGGCCAGCAACCTACATATTGGGATGGATCAAATAGACGAAGAGGAGGGCTATTCATTTTTTAAATATAATAAACTGGATACGATTTCCATGTTTAAAGAAGTTCTCAATGCCGTTACAATTAAATTCATTTGCAAGAATACCCTCTCACATTCAATGGACGAAATAGCTATTGAATTTATTGCATTTTTAATTTATAGGTAGGTCAGGCAATATCTTCAATTGAAGTCGTAGGCTTCCGCCGCCAGAGTCATGTGGGTGATCTGGGCTGTCCGGGTGACGCCGAGTCGAAGGCTGAGTTGCCGACGTTTCGACCACTTTTTTGTAGTCTTCCTCAGGGCTGGTGTGAGTCACACCAGGTCATACCAGTCCTGAGGAAGACCACGACAGGATGGTCGAAACCTCGGCAACACAGCCTTCGACGCGGCGTCACCCGGACAGCCCAGATCACCAAATATATTCAATTATATTTTTCGCGAAAGACTAATTAATTATCCCCTATTCAGTTCTTTCAGTCTCCTATTCAGTTTAAGTTAGATAGTAAGGTTTTTCATTTCATTTTCTCCATAATTCAATTGAACATTTTTGAGCCCGCGTTTCATCACTAGGCTAAAGTGACAAGTTCTTGAGCATGTTCATCAACGGTCTTCTTTCAATTGTATGTGTGTACTTGGCGTGACAGCCCGTGAACGGGCTCAGGCCTACCGGCGACGTCCCAGCCTCGCGGCCATAGGTTAAGGGGGTACGTGTGGTTAGCACGTGGACATCCCCACGCCGTATTCCGGTCTCTCAACTTTTGTAAAATTTACTTATGCATAATTTACCATCTATTCTTGTTAGAACAATAAGTAAATGATGTCTAATAAATACATTTCTGACGTGAATTTTTGTGACATTGAGAGTTTCATTTATGAAATCGGTATGGCAAATCTAAAATATTCTCTCGTTTCAGTCTATATACATGTTCACTGCTGTCTAGCAGGTTTTTTGAAAGGTAATTTGGGTGCTCGTACAATCTCTTCTGGTATGTTTGGCTCTTCGTGGTGATAATTTCTTCTAGCGGGATGGTGTTGAGGTTTCTGTATATCGTCTTGTTTGCCACGTACCATGGTGCGTTGCATAGTTTTCTTAGTTTTAGCTTAAAATCTTTTTAGAATTTCTAGATTCGATTTACTGGAAGAGCCCCACAATTCAATACCATAGGTCCATGTTAGCTTTGAATTATAGTTTTCTTTAAATTGTACTTTGTTATGAAATGACACTTTGATGTCTGTTTATAGCCAGCCATGACCCAATGACGAGGAACTTTAGCCTGCCGCCTGTCTTTCCTCATTAGTTTAGGGTTTTCCAAGTCAGGCGTCTATCCAAATGCAGTCCAAGGTATTTGATTGTATCAGCTTCGTGTTGCGTTGTGGAGTTGCGTTGTGGAGTTGCGTTGTTTAGTTTTACTTTTGGGCAGTTTCCTTTTCTTAGTGAAAATGTTATAAGTTTTGATTTTGTTTCATTAACTGTGACTCTCCAACGACGACTCCAATCTTCGATTTTGTTCAGTTGTTCTTGAAGATGTGATGCGCAGGAATGATCTTTATTTGCAGAGAGAATAGCTGTGTCGTCTGCAAAGATGACTATTGTAGTTCTTTCTGTAATTGGTAAGTCTGAAGTTGATATAAGATAAAGGTCCAAGAATACTTCCTTGTGGCACTCTTACTGAATTAAATTGGAATTCTGATAGAGCGTCCTGGTATTTCACTTGAAATAGGCGATCGCAAAGATACGATTTGAGGAGTAAATAGTAGGAGTGCGAGAGGTGTTTTATTTTAAATACAATTCCTTCATACCATACCTTGTCTAATACTTGTATGTCTAGGAATGCTGCAGAACAAGATAACTCTTTTTCCAGACTTTGAAAAATTGTGTTTACAATACAATGGGTCTGTTCTAATGTTGAGTGCCCATCTCGAAAGCCGTATTGAAAGTCAGGAATCACATATTTAATTATAGGCTTGAGGCGCTGTAAGAGAAGTTTTTCAAATACTTTTCATATGACGGGTAGAAGACTAATCGGTCGGTACGATGTCACTTCCGTGGCAGTCTTTCCTGGTTTCAAGATCGCAATTATTTGAGCCATTATTTGTTTTTCCATTGACAAGGATAATGACTGCTTGGAAGTATCGCGTTGAATATACTTGTTACGAATGCATATCCTTTTCTTGGCATTTCCTGTAGAATCTTGCCTGTAATAAGGACAAACCCTGGACTCTTCGTAGGATGCGTGTGTTTTTTAATTGTTTGTTCGAAGTAAATAATAGAACTTCCGTTCATATTCGCCATAAAATGCTTCTTTCGGCGTTATTAAATGTAAAAGGTAATTTGTTTATATACTAATAACACTTAAGCAAATTAAAGTATTGAAACGGGAGTTTTAATGGCTGTTTAGAATAGAAAGAAAAGGTTGAATCTTAAACAAAAACTGTCATAGTTGCTGTAAGACAGAAATTGTTACTACAATTATCCCACGGAACTAGCAAGAAACGGTACATCTTGTGCGTGATCTGGGCTGTCCGGGTGACGCCGCGTGGAAGGCTGTGTTGCCGACGTATCGACCATCTTGTCGTGGTCTTCCTCGGGGCTGGTATGCAGACTTTACAGAAAAAATCTCTATTTTCAATTTTGTAATTTCAAAATGTTTTTTAAATATTAAAAAAAAATCAATTCCCGACAATCGGATAAGCATTTTTATGGACTCTTATTACATATGTTGAGAAAATGTAAAGAAATATATTATTATTATTATTATTATTATTATCATCATAATTATTATTATCATTATTATTATTAAATATTTTCAGGAAAAGTTCGCAAATTTTAAGCATAATATGGCCAAATTGCTCTTTTTTTAATGTACATAATCTTCTTTGAAAGGCTAATCTTTTATAGCAGATTTTGTCTCAGGCAGAAATCTCTATCTTCCACTTTGAAGTTTTAATTTTTTTTATTTTTAAAAACGTAGCGATACCCGAAAATGAAAGTAACATAATGTTTTACCATCTCTTATTATATAAGTGAAGAAAACTTTTTAAAAAAAATTATAGGGGTTTTTGAGAACAGATTCGTACATTTTATAAGCAAATTTCCCAAAAACTACTTGCTTTAAAAAACGATTACATGACCTTTTTAAAGAGCTAATTTTGTACAACAGACTTTGTCTGAGGCAAAAACAACCTACCTACCTCCAATTTTGAAGTTTCAAAATGTTGTTTCCCAATGTTCGAGAAATCGGGGAAGTCAACTAAAATGAGACCTGCACCATTCTCTTAAACGTTCTTTGCACTATACAACAGCCAAATTTAATCAAAAAGTTTGAAGACATTTTTTTGAAAATTTTTAAAATGTCCCAGGGGCTTAATGTAAGGTATCCCCCCAAAATTAAGTATCGATTTCAAATTCCTGTGTCCGCGACATCATCTGGATCGATTGGGGAATATCAATTTTGGAGAAAATCGTCTGAATAGTTGATACGCTAGAGTTGTGCAGGGATGGACAGACGTTTTGCCGTTAATCGATTTTTCCGCATCAAGGACCCACAAAACAAGGATTCTGACTACACCACGTGATCAAGGAATTGTTTTCTATATTTAGCAACTGGATTTATCCACCTTTTCCTTACCAGGGCCGGGCAAAAAGAGTTTTTGTGTCGAAAATTCGCCGTTTTGCGGTGCAAGATAACAATACTTTTTTCCTTACGTTAGTGTGACAGAAAGTAAAACTGTGGAGGGTCGTCGGCGTACAGAAGTATGTGCCAAGTCTTTGGGCCTGACAATTTTTTTTTTGGATGCCTGTTTAATTTTTAAAATGCATTTAATTTAAAAAACATGAAATTTCCACGGAAAGTATATAAAACAAAGAATTTCATTACACTACAAACCCATTAAATTAAACAGGTGGGTCTGCGTATTTGTCCACATAAACCCTGACATGAAAAGTTCAAAACAAAATTGCAATAATAATGCAAATTATTATTTTAAATTTACCTATTCGTAATGTAAATTTTGATACTGAGAAAATGAACCCTTTTCTGATTACAGTGAACCATAATATTAATTTTTTTAATTCCTATAAATAAAGGCAAAAAACTTATATATTGATATTTGTTATGTGAGCACAATACGTATATATGTGACATACACCTTATTTGGTTGTTATTTTAAATAAAAAAAAGTCAAGCGGAAAAGGTTTGCAAGTCGGGATCCTTTTGTTACTTATTTGGGGTAGTCATTTTAACTATTTCATAGCGCGTATCACTTCTACACATTAAGCTATCATAGAGATTTGATTTGTGGAAGAATATAGTCCTCTTATATACCTTCCTCCAAATACATTGTGTATGTATTCTTGGGATTATTTGGATGTATGATTGACAAAACAAAAGAAATTCCTCAGATATTACGCAATGAATTCTGGGTAAGGTTTCGATGTATGTTCTACTGAATGTTTATGTAAGCTAAGCTTTGATAAGTTCACAGAAAAGCGACATTGTTGTGAGAAGTAAACATGGCTAAAATGAGCAGTACCCAGATTCACATCTGAATATAATATTGATTTGAGGAGTTATTATGTAGCTACTCAACTTTCTAATTCTCGGCGAAGTCTTTGTTACAGAAGAGCATGATAAAATTGGACGGTGAGTCATTAAGCGAATAATGAGGGTAAATTCCTTACCTTTTATGTTTGTACTTTGATTTGAGAAATATGTCAGGCAGTAAATTTCTATTTGAATTTGAGAATAAGAATTTTACATTAGTATAATATAGTGTAAATAATTCGAGGAAACTATCGTACTAATGGCAGATTTCTTCCATCTTAAGCTGATTGGATAAGATGAATAACCTGTTGGTCGAAAAGCAATGCAGTAAAAGTATAACCATGTCGGAAAATTGCAATAAACGCACTCAACAATTAATTTTAGGTGAGTGTAAAGAAATAAATCAATATTTTAAGATGTAATTATTAATGAATTTAAGTTGGACGTTGTCTATATTTAAAAGAAGTACTTATAAAATAATTAAATCAGTGTGAAGGGAAAGGGAACAAACTAAAAATCTTTTTATTTTTATAGTTGTTCTTTAAGGCAAGGAAAATTGCACTATGAAGAAAGGAATTATGTCATTACAGTGTTTGAGCTATAAATTGTAAGAAAATTGAGGTAGGTGTATTGTGGAGGAAGGGATCCAGTCATTGACATGTTCTGTTTCTCCTCAGTCCTAGAATTTTGGTTTTGAATGTTTGCAATGCATAATGGGTTATGATTGCATGCTGTGGCATATCTACAGAGAGGGCTTCAGACATAAGAGTCACACAAAAGGACACTATTTAGAGTATACCCTCTAAAACAACCCTCATTTGAAGTACCTTGTCAGGGGCGCAAATTCTATGCGTGTCATGGGCGCCTGGATATCTATATGCGCTCGGCATGTGATATGTGATTATACTTTTTCCAAACTCTTTGTAATACGTAATAAATTTAGCTACTTGTTTCTACTTAAATATTTATTTCGCTGGATTATTGATTGTTCTAAACAAACTTAATATTCTTAAATATTCTTATGTAAAATGTACTGCATTTATGATTTCGGGACCCAGTTTCTTTAGACTCGATTCGGACACTAATGAAAAAAGAAACATGTCAACAAGAATTAAACACAAATTATTTTCATATAAAAGTTATTTAGCAGAAATTACATTAAAAAAATTGATGCAATCACAATTAATTTACGCAGAAAAATTGGATAGGATAATATAAAATGTGTGAGTATTATTTAATGTTTCCTTCCTCCTTACAAAGTTGAAAGTTGCCAAAAATGATGTGCTCCCTTTCTTGTCAGCCCGATTCCATTGCTTTTAACCTCATTATTAATATTTTTTACCAATTGGCCTGATTTCGTAAGAAGAGAAAGTATTGTCATTGTGCGCCGGAAAACTGCGAATTTTCGACAGAACACTCATTGCTGGGTCCTGGAAAAAAATTTGTAAATCTTGTACTTATAAATAATACATTAGTTTCTCTACCACTTTTATAGTCGTAGTGTCATAGTCTCAATCCATGTTCAGGATCCTTGATATCGAAAAATCGATTGCGGGCAAAACCCCTCCTGCCCGTCTGTAGTCAACGCCAGCGTCCAAACCGTTTAGCTGGTGTTCTCCTCAACTGCTATTTCTCAGTTAATTTAAAGGAACTAGGGGCCCTCCGCGTTCGAAACCGATATTTTGATTGTGGGCGCTACTTTACATTTTAAGCTTCAACATTTTCTCAAAAATGGCTACAATTTTTTGAAAAAACTTAGTCTTTAGATAGCGCAAAGGATGCTTAAGAGAATGGTGCAGATTTCACTTTCGTTGAAATCCTTGATTTTTCGAAAATTGCGAAAGAACATATTGATGTTTGCTCCAAAGCTACTTCCTACAATATTGAAGATAGAGATTTTTCCCTGAATGAAAGCTATTTTTTTAAACATCGTGACATAAGGCCATGTACAATTTTTCGAAAAAATGGGTGGTTTATGAGTAATTTTGTGTGAAATATAGGCAATTTATAAACTTTTAAACAATTTTTTTTCTCTAAAACTGAATCAATTTTTCTTTAAATTTTCCCCTCGTATGCTTCAAATTCTGGAATCACATGGTCCTAATCTCATCTGTACCCAACTCTTTATTTTCGACAACAACTGAAAGTTAACATTTCGGAACTACAAAGTTGAAGAGAGACATTTTTGCGTTAAACAAAATCACTATTTATAAAAATGGATGTTGGTATATTTAAAAGCGGTAAACTCCGATACTGTGTCACTATCTCCATTAAAATAGGGACATCTACGTGTGTTCAATTTAATATGTACGTGTGTACGTTTTAATTCAATTTTCATTCAAATTACGATCCACAGGAGCTTCGTTGTTGCGTTGCCATGTGACACAGTGTTGTGACGCAGGGCGCTGACCAGAAGAACCGGACGGGTGTGCGCAATAGAGGAAGACGAAGAGATGGAGAGAGTAAACGAGACAGACAGGAGAGACAGAGGGACAGATACAGAGAGGCAGACTGAGAGATAAACACACAGAGGCAGAGTGAGAATCAACCAGAGACCAAGAGGTACAGAGATAGAGAGACAAACAGAGAGACGGAGTGACAGACAGCGGAGAGAGAGGTACAGGCAGACAGACAGGCAGAGACAGGCAGTGGCAGACGTAGAGAGATAGACGCAGAGAGAGAAACGATGGGACACAGAAAAAGAGAGACAAACAGAGAGGATCAGAGACAAAGACAGAAAGAGACAGTGATAGAGAAACACTAGAGTCAGAGACAGACAGGCATAAAGAGAGAGGGGAACGGAGAGACATGGAGATCTTTTCTTTTTCACAAGGACTTTCAATACGACAAAAAACGGCAACGCCGAGTGTTTTGCTAGTCTGTGCTAAAAATGAAACATTAAAGAAGGTCCCGCTAATTTGTTTTAAAAAGTTGTTTTGCGTCATTTCTGCTTAAAATGTATGCAATTTCCAAACAAGAATTGTTTTTAAAAACCTCAATTTGTTCTTCAAATTTTCACTTCGTATGAATCAATGAACGTAAATCATATGGTGGCTGCCCTATTTTCGGTGAACTCACTGTGTATTCGAAAATTGCAGATTTTAGAAATAGTGTGAGAAGGTTGACGGTATTGTTGTGTTATTAGTTTCTTAATTATCATTGTATTAGTTTATTCAGAACTCGGATTTGTTGTTCTGCTCTTGTTCATCTCTTTAAAAGGTTGAATAATTCCAAAAAAACTCTAAAGCCGTGAGATATAAACTTATAGAAAACTTATAAGGATTAATTGAACTTATAAGTATAATTTTCACGTATGGAGGAAGAAGAAAAAACAACTTATGTGCAATACTATTAATTAGATGTTTCATCTGAGCATTTTGTCCGTTCTAAACCAGCACTTGCATCACTGGTTTGATCTTCAGCCTCCTCAAGAATTCATGTCGATTGTTCTACGTTTGGAGACGTTGCCCCGAGCGACCACATCGGATTTTGTACGCCGAGTCATACCCGTCTCAAAGAAACTTCTGTATAGTCGGAGCTCCATAGGGGAAATAATGTCTAAAGTGGACCAGTTTACCTGACTCCATGCAGCGTCGATGCACAGTACGACTGTAATGTTTTCGCATATATGGAATAAAATATTTCATTCTTCGTTAATGCTGAACAAATAAAACTACGAAAAGGTGTACAGTTTTGTTTGTTCTCTTAAATAGAACTAATAGACATTTTTCATTCATTAACTCACAGTGCAGCACGTATGTTACGAATCTATTTATTCTTACCGAGCTTCCGCCTCTAGCACGAACTACCGCCACGCAATTATTCTCGCTGTTATGCGCTGTATTATGCATGTTATGTGATACCTTTCTACCGTCATTGACCTGGTCTTTCATTATGGTAAATCCTAGAAAAACGAACAATGCACCACTTGAATAATGACGCTTCACCGGCGGCCGACTGACTCCTCGTGCCGCAACCGTCAGCACCAAACGTGCGACCCGACGTGCGACACCGAACATGCGTGGGAATTCGTATGCTCGCAACCTTCCAACGTTGATTTGGGCAAGCGAAACCAGATAGAATGCCGCCACCTAAAGGTCATGCGCAGTCATTATGAATGACCTTGATGGCGAGGAACGCAGATTCGTTACGTAAAGACTCCGTGTGGTGGCCAAGCGGACATGGCGCGTCGCTGCCGGGAACGCTTCCGACTGATCTGATCGGCCTCCCCATTATTCAGCCGCCTCCACGGCTCCCCCGCAGCAGTCGAGAGAGATAAGGTTGAAAGGTTGCCAAATGATGTGCTCCCTTTCTTGTCAGCCGCGATTCCATTGCCTCTCTTTAGACCAGTTGACCATGGAGACGACACTCTCATCTTCGCTTCTATACTCTTCAATTTGGCCTGGACTCTCGTTAAGAAAGAGATAGGAGGTAATTGTAATCCGGTGGTGCGTCCGTGAACTGCGAACTCTTTGACAGAACACTCTCTGCTGGGTCCTGGAAAAAAATTTGTAAATATTGTACTTTTAAAATATACCTTATTTTTCTCTACTAGGCACTTTTATAGTCGTAGCTGTCACTGGTCTGCAATTCCTCGTTTCAGCGATCCTTGATATCCCGAAAATCGATTGCGGGCAAAACCCCTCCTGCCCGTCTGTAGTCAACGCCAGCGTCCAAAACCGTTGTAGCTGGTGTTTCTCCTCAAACTTGCTATCTAATTTCTCAGTTAATTTAAAGGATCTAGGGGCCCTCCGCGTTTCCGAACAGATATTTGTTGGTGGGCGCTACTTTACAAATTTTAAGCTTGCAACATGTTTTCTGCAAAAATGGCTCATTTTTTTGAAAAACTTAGTCTTAGATAGCGCAAAGGATGCTTAAGAGAAATGGTGCAAGATTTCATTTCGTTGAAATCCTTGGATTTTTCTCGAAGAATTGGCGAAGAACATATTTGATGTTTGCCTCCAGCTATTCCTACAATCTCATTCGAAGATAGAGATTTTTCCCCTTCGCAATCGCCACCAGCTATTCTTCTTTAAAACACCCATCGGGTGACATACGGCCATGTACATTCCTTTCGAAAAAAAATTGGGTGTTTTATGGAGTAATTTGGTGTGAAATATAGGCAATTTATAACTTTTAAACAATTTTTTTTTCTCTAAAACTGATCAAATTTTTCTTTTTAAATTTTCCCCTCGTAATGCTTCAAATTCTGGAATCACATGGTCCTAATCTCATCTGTCCGCACTCTTATTTTTGACAACAACTGAAATTAACATTTCGGAACTACAAAGTAGAAGAGAGACATTTTTTTGCGTAAACAAAATCACTATTTATAAAATGGATGTTGGTTATTAAAGCGGGGTAAACTCCCGATACTGTGTCACTATTCCATTAAAATAGGGACAGTCTACGTGGTGTTCAATTTAATATGTCGTGTGTAAAGTTTTAATTATTTCCATTCAAATTACGATCCACAGGATGCTTCGTTGTTGCGTTGCCTATGTGACCCAGGTGTTGTAGACGCAGGGCGCTGACGCAGAAGAACCGGGACGGGTGGTGCGGGCAATTAGAGGAAGACGAATGGAGATGGGGAGAGAGGTAAACGAGACAGAACAGGAGAGACAGAGGGACAGATACAGAGAGGCAGACTGAGAATAAACACAACAGAGGCCAGAGTGAGAATCAACCAGAGACGCAAGAGGTACAGAGATAGGAGAGAACAAAACAGAGAGAGGGGAGTGACAGACAGCGAGAGAGAGGTACAGGCAGACAGACAAAGGCAGAGACAGGCAGTGGCAGACGTAGAGAGGATAGACGCAGAGAGAGAAACGATGGGACACCAGAAAAAGAGAGACAAACCGAGAGGGCATCAGAGACCAAGACAGAAAGAGACAGTGATAGAGAACAGCTAGAAGTCAGAAGACAGCAGGCATAAAGGAGAGAGGGGAAGGAGAGACATGGAGATCTTTTCTTTTTCAAAGGACTTTCAATTTACGAAAAAAACGGCAACGCCCGAGTGTTTCATGCTAAGTCTGTCTAAAAAATGAAACATTAAAGAAGGTTGCGCTAATTTGTTTTAAACGTTGTTTTGGCGTCATTTCTGCTTCAAATGTATGCAATTTCCAAAACAAGAATTGTTTTTTAAAAACTCTCTTTGTTCTGTCAATTTCACTTCGTATGAATCAATTGAACGTAAATCACATATGGGTGGCTGCCCTATTTTGTCGGTGAACTCACTGTGTATTGAAAATTGCAGGGATTTTAGAAACTCAGTTGAGAAGGTTGACGTATTGTTGTGTTATTAGTTTCTCTTAATTATCATATGTATTAGTTTAATTCAGAACTGGGATTGTTGTTCTGCTCTTGTTCATCTCTTTAAAAGGTTGATAATTCCAAAAAAACTCTAAAGCCGTGAGATATAAACTTATATAAAACTTATAAGGATTAATTGAAACTTATAAAAGTATAATTTTCACGTATGGAGGAAGAAGAAAAAACAACTTTATGTGCAATACTATTAATTAGATTTTCAATCTGAGATTTTGTCCTTTTCTAAACCAGCAGCTTGCATCACTGGTTTGATCTTCCAGCCTCCTCAAGAATCATAGTTTTCGATGTTCTCCGTTTGGAGACGTTGCCCCGAGCGACACACATCGGATTTTGTACGCCGAGTCATACCCGTCTCAAAGAAAACTTCTGTATAGTGCCGAGCTTCCACAGGGGAAATAATGTCTAAAGTGGCGAAGTTTACCTGATCCATGGCAGCGTCGGATGGCCAACAGTACGACTGTAATGTTTTTCGCATATATGGAATAAATATTTCATTCCTTCGTTAATGGCTGAACCAATAAAACTACGAAAAGGTGTACAGTTTTTTTGTTTCTCTTAAATAGAGCTAATAGACATTTTTTCATTCATTAACTCACGGAGTGCAGCCTATGTTTAGAATCTATTTATTTCTTACGCGAGCTTCCGCCTCTAGCACGAACTAAACGCCACGCCAATTATTCTCGCTGTTTTATGCCGCTGTATTATGCATGTTATGTGATACGCTTTCTACCGTCATTGAACCTGGTCTTTCATTAATGGTCAATCCTAGAAAAACGAACAATGCAACCACTTTGAATAATGACGCTTCACCGGCGGCCGACTGACTCCTCGTGGCCGGCAACCGTCAAGCACCAAACGTGCGACCCGACGTGCGACACCGGAACAATGCGTGGGAATTCGTATGCTCGCAACCTTCCAACGTTGATTTGGGCAAGCGAAACCAGATACGAATGCCGCCCACCTAAAAGGTCATGCGCCAGTCATTATGAAATGACCTTGATGCGAGGAAGCCAGATTCGTTACGTAAAGCACTCCGTGTGGTGGCCAAGCGGACAATGGGGCGCGTCGGTTGCCGGGAAACCGCTCCGACTGATCTGATGCGGGCCTCCCCATTATTTCAGCCGCTCCACGCTCCCCCCCCGCAGCAGTCATGTCACGAGCGTCGTTTTACGTGGCGCGTGGGCCGGACGCCCCCCCCCCCAACTTCGCACGGTTTCCGAAGATGACGTGAACAATTGGGAAGGCAATAACTTACTATTTGATCTGAAGATTTATTTCCACCGCCCCCCCAGCCGTGTTCTTT
>BOPP01000087.1:4909913-4921188 GCA_017312745.1 Gryllus bimaculatus | reverse complement strand
CCGATGGATTGGGCCTTATGGCGGGCGATCCTGCCGATGTTAAGTGACGCTGATGTCTTCAAATGCTAAAGTAATTTGATGCGAGTAGTGATGGGGATTTATCACGATCGTGAAGATCATGTGGTATGAGGCATGGTGCTTTGGTAGTGGTTTTCAATAAACTATTTTGTAAGGTCGGAAGTCTTAGAATGAGAGATTTGGCTGCTGATTGGACTTGAGTGAGTGAGCGTGGGTATGATCATACTTTTGTCGAGGTGCGTACCAATATGGATTTGGAGGGGAAATATTAAGGTGGAAATTGGAAGAGTTGAGTTCCTTGTGAGGATAAGGCACGTGAGGTTTCGAGGTAAGGGGGCAATCAAAGAGGACTCTGAGATATTTGACTGTAACCATGCGACGGATGTGAACGGAGTGATGCGAAATGGTGTGCCAACGGCGGGGGCAAGGGGTGCCTGCGTAGGGAGAAGAGTTTGGTTTGATATTTTCCAGGGTTCAATTTGATTCACCATTTGCTGGCCAGCCAGAAGTTTGATCCATGATATTTCGTCGAGGATATCGTTTTTGGAGTACTCTGTTCGAACATTTTGTATTACTACACGCAAGGTTTACTATTTAGAAACTTTATATAGATCAGAGTTTTGGTATTCAAATTTGTGCTGTTGCAAGCTAAAATTTTCAATGCTCTAATAACCATAACTACGCTTATATTTTGATTGAATTTGTGTGTTGAATCGTTTATATTAGAGAATTACCTGTATGGAATTGTTTCGAAAATGATTTTTAGCATTTTGGATGTATAAGAGTTGAATTTTCATTTGAGATAGACTGGTAAGTGAAGGAACGGTTTGGGAGCTGTATTCCTTTGCGTCAGAGATGCTTATGGTGTTTAAAAAACTGTTTTGAATCTGGATACTGTAAACGGGATATTTTGAGGCTTAGATGATGCGAGGACGATTTTCTGTCTGCTGTCTGGTAGTACTCATCGACATTTGGTTGTAGAGATCATCTGACAGATGGATTCTTGCTGTGGAGGCATATGAATGATTTTGGCTGATTGTGTTTCACCTTGGTTTAGATACATAAAGGTAGTCTCCTGGTCTTGATACAAGTCGTGCGCGGTGCTAATAGCGTGGATACATGACTTGATCCACGTACGGTGTTCCAGAGCAAAGTGGGATTTTATAGTGAAAAGGAAAAGCTTTTACAGTTAATTGCTGTGTTGAGAGCGATGTGTGACCATTCCCAAGAGCTCCGCGTGCGCAGGGCGCGAGGTGCGGCTGCTGCGGGACACGGCCGCGCTGCTGCTGGGGGCGCTGGCGGAGTGCGCGCGGGCCGCCCTCTGCTGCCTGGTGCCGCAGCCGCCCAAGCACCTCATCGGGGAGGTCGTGCTGGTGAGCCCCGCCCACTGCAGCAGGCACTTTCCGTTTGTGGATTGGGGGGATGCAGATACTTGCAGTAGTAATCGTCTTTCATGGCCGCGATGTCTTGGTGAAATCGCTTACCATGTTCGTCACTCACTTCTCCAAGATTAGGTGGGAAGAAATCCGAATGGGAATGAAAGAAAAGTAATTTCAGGACAAGTTGCACCCCAGAGTAACAGTCCAATATGTATTCAGTCAGTTGCCTATAATTCTGAGACAATATGTTTCCCAAGACATTGTCACATACATATTTCAATGCAGGCCAAGGTGTCTTCTCATTATCCGTCGGCAACTGTTGAAAGGTTAAATCTTTCATCTAGTCACTGAAATGAAAATTGCTTCTTTATTTTTTTCAGTACTAATGGCAGAAAATTTAGATTGTAACAATTGAAATCCCTGGCCATCTTTGTCCATTGATTTCACAAAACTCTTCATAAAGACCAATTTTAGATGGAGTGGTGGTAACATTACTCTGCCTTCCTCAATTAGGGATTCATGCGACACATTTGTTTTTCACCAGAATTAAAAATTTCTCTCCAAGACCACTCTTTAACTACATAATGTTCTTTCTTGCCCTACTATACCAGTGTCACAAGAAACAGCAATATTTTGTGTAAGCTGCCTGTATTCTTAGAAGTAGTCCCAGAACTGAGATGACCATAAATTGTCCATTTGTTATTCGAATAGCCAGTATACTTCAGGAGCAACCTCATGTTTTTGTAGGTTTCCTTTAACTGAACACAAAGCGCCACTGATATCGAAGATTTCTCCTTTCCGTTATGTAAGAGAATGGCTTTGAGAATACTAATTGAGAAATCTAAAAAATAGCCGCCTTTTTTCCAATTGCGGATCATCCAGAATTTTTTAAGCAGCCCATAATGTTATTACAAGATACCAAACAATGTGTCATTTTTCCATTCCCTTGGAAGTTTTGGAGCTGGGAGAGAATCAAAATGCGAAACTGAGCGCATTGCAGATTCAAAATGTGGATACGAAATTGTGTATTTTGATTTACTTGAGATTCCTGTTACAATCGTTTAACAAAAGTAGCAATCTGTAATGTGGTCTCTAGGTTCCCCCACTACTTCGGTGAGGCAAATGGCATAGGTTTCATGCAGCCAGGCTCAAGAGGTGGAGCAATATGAGCAACAGTTTTGTGGTGACCAATACTTCAGCTACCTTTAATTTAGAAAACACGTCGGGTACCATTTAGGTGATCGGAAAAATGGGATGTCTTTGAGGTATAATCATACACTGGCCACACAGTTAACATAAAAGATTTGGTGCATTAAGGGACTTCCGAGACATCGCCGAGCATAAGAAACACAAGAACAAACAATATTCTTCACGTTAGCGGATTTACATACTTCCTGTGTGATATCACTATGGATATATGCAAGAGCAACTTCCTTTTACCAACCGCAAGTGCTTGTCTCCTCTCTTATCTCCCCTCTCTAATCACAATAACAGAATAAAATAACAATGTTATAAGCGTCACGACAACGTAAATAACGCAACCGATAGCAAATAAAATTGTGTTCGAGAAGAAAGTTTAGGTGATAGCCTAATGATGTTCCTTATTCTCAGCAGGGCATTGAACTAAATAATAACCACATATTTTTGTTCTGCGGCAAATTTCATTGTCGCACTGTGTTACAGGTTCACCAATATTAATAATAATAATATTATAATACCAAATTATATAATATTATATAATAATATATTATCTAATAAAATATTATATAATAATTATAATATTGTGTTATATTAATATTATTATAATTATTAATATTTATTATTGTAAACAATATTAACAAACCTGAGCCTCAGATCAGGCAGACTATTCAACGCCTAATAACATTTAAACTAGCGAGAAGGAAACAGGTTATTTCTATCATATAATGCTCATAATTACGTACTATTTTTTATAAATCTCTTAAACTAGCGAGCAGAACACAGTTTATTTTTAACACATTAAGCAAATGATTATGAACTGTTTGTTGATATATCCCTTGAATTAAATGCTAGTCGACTTTAGAAAATATGTTGCAATAAAACAACCTAATCGCTTACGTACGCACTACGAAAAGTTCTCGACGCCTCACAAATGTCAAATTACCAATCAGAACACAATTTCCTTTTAACATATTACACGTATTATTATGTATTATTTTTTATATAGCCGTTGAATTAAGTGCTCGTCAACTTGGGAAAAGTATGTTCCATCAACACAACCCAAACGCTCAAGAACGTAATGCTGCAGGTCATTCAACGCTTACTAATTTTACTTTCTCGTTCTTAACAAGGTGCTCCATAAGAAGAGAAAGTTATGTTTTACTTTCTAGCCCTTAAGAAGATACTACTCCAGAAGAGAAAGTTATGAAATGCTGCATAAAAAAACGGTGAATTTTCGGCAGTAAAACTCTTTTTGCAGAGCCGTGGTAATGAAAAAGTAAATAAATCCTTTTGCTAAATTGAGAAAACAAGATCCTCTAAAACGTAGTGGAGTCAGAATCCATGATTTGTGAGTCCTAGATACCGAAAAATCGAATGACGGGAAAACGTCGGTCTGTTCGTCTTAGAACAACGCGGATAAACTGTTCAGCCAATTTTCATCACAATTGATATTTCCCATTTGATCTGACTGATGTCGCGGCCCCATGAATTTTAAACCGATATTTTAAGTTTTTTTGGGGGGTGGGGAGGTTCTTCACTTGAAGACCCTGGGACATTTCCAAAAAATGGCTTAATGGATTTTTGATTAAATTTAGTTTTTGGATAGTGTGCAGGATGTTTCAGAGAAGAGTATTGGTCTCATTTTGATTAAAAACTTGATTTTCCGAAAATTGCAAAAATTCTTCTTGCAACTACAGTTTTTAACATTTATTTATTTTTTCTTAATAGAAATGTTCATAAAAAAGTTCTTCACAAGCCGTCAGATTCAATATTTCGAAAATATTATTGTTTGCGTAATACTAGATAAAACATTGGCACTTTTAAAACAATATAATTATCTCTGAAACGTCTTCAAATTTTGTCTTTTACTTTTTTATCCTCGTATTCTGCATTTTCGAAAATTGCCAATGTTCCAAATGTTTAATTTGAATTTCGCACTTTTCGTTTCAGTCGTTGCCAGTTCGGAGAAAAAACACAGACATTTCAAAATTGTTCGAATTCTTCCCACTATTGTCAGTCATGATGATTGTATGATATGGAAAACATTTTTCTGTATTATGTCATTTTTCTATACTGTAACAATTGAATTTGTTCATGTTCTTTTCATTTCTAAAAGTATGAAATACAATTCTCCCTGACAATGGAAATAAATGCAGATAAGCACAAGAGGTGATATGTTTGAATTAGACTTTTTCAAATTATTACTGAGTTTTTGGTGTGGTGGAAATTACAATTTATTAATATTGCGTAACTACTTTCAATCATGCGAGAAAATATGTGATAATGTAGCTCCTCTAGTTTTCTGAATAAAATCTGTTCATCAAAAACATATCAAATACGTTGAAAATTTTCAAAAACATATTTTTTGGGATTTTTTTGTCAAACATATAGTTTATATTTTCTTTAAACCATTTTTTTTGAAATCGCACATATTCTTTTATTTAATGTGGAACTAAGATAGCACACAGAATGCTTAAGAAAATGGTACAGGTCCCATGTTCGTTGAAATGACCAATGTTGCGAAAATTAAAAAAAAACGGCCTTTTTCCTGCAATTACAATTGTGAAGATACAATTTCTTTTCTTAAAGTAATGTGTTCATAAAAAGCATATCTTCAAATTTGGTCATGTTGAATTTTAAAAAATGTGTGTATTGTTTGTGAAAATTCGTGACAGACATGAGCCAAATTTACTGCGCTTTTTAAGTTTATTACAGACCGTTTGTTGCTTCGTAAGCTAGAATTTGTATATTTCATATTTCTTTGTTCGTTTCTACATTTGACCTTTTGTTGTACATTTACACGATCATGTTTTAGAAATTATTTAAAACATATTTGAAATATGTGAATGCAAAATTGCTAGCTTTCAGATTGGAATGTAGCAATGACTCGGGAGCTAATTTATGGGAATTGTTACCTCATCTTATTGTAGCCTCATGATTTACCTGTATGAAAACCATTTATAATTGTTAAAGTAATAAGTGTTGATATTTGCTTGAAAATATTTAGTTTTTGCACCAAATGTACTATTTGTATTGAGCAGGGTTGGCCAATATTAAAATATTTATAATATTATATTCTTAAAGTAATAAAGTACTATGACTTTTCTTAACAATGATTTGTATTTTTTAAAGTAGAGGAGGAAACCTTGAGATACGTTATGATGCTTCGAAATGAGAGAAAAAATTCGTTTGTTTTTACACGATGTCATAATCCCTTGTGTTATCCAAGTATGGTATTATCCAGGTTATCCTTGTTTTATCCAAGCTAGAGAATGCACCTCACTAAAACAAAAATAAAAGCTCCTTTCAGCTATTGAATTCGGATTCTCTTCATTTTTAAATGATTAATCTAAATCATTAAAAATGCTGGACAATTATCCGGCAATAAGAAAATCCCTCGTAGACATCAGGAGCTCCTTGCAGTGACCTTGGGCCTTACGTCTGGGCGCAAAACTTGGTGTCATGTGATACTGTGTTTAAAATGTATCAGATTTCTTTGAACAGATGTCCTTACTAGAAGCAATAAGGAAATAAACAAACATGCCTTCATACCAGGAAATGAGTGTTCCTTTGCATCCCAAACTTCTGCCTGAGCGAGAGTTTGTGTTTATCATGATGTTAAAGTAATTTCCTTGACCCAGTTGATTACATTCGCGACAGTATTGGCATAATTCCAGCTGCCGTAATCCAGTTTTCTTTAATATTTTATAATTTTTAGAAACATTTTTGTCATTTATACCGCGAATGCAACAAAAGGGTCTGCATTACCAAATAATTGTATCACAAATTGGCATTGATAACTAATGAACTATTAAAACGAACTAATGAAGTAGAATGGGAGAATGAGCAGCGTAATATTTAATATTAATATTCAAATTTGGTAAATGAAACGTTTAATTTACAGATAATTTGTATGTATTGTTTATTATTCTTTATAACAAATTTTCTTAAAACTATAAATTAAACTAGTGATAACACAGAATCGTACAGACTTTCTTGGATTAGATCTGAATCACCTTTCGTCTCGGCTAGCTATATTGACTTCCTACATAGTCTTGTCGACTGCCATCTATCGTTGCCCAAGGAAGATTTTTTTAAAATTATCAATCTTTCGGTTTCGAAATATTAGAAGAGAAATATTACTTTAAGAATATTCAAGAAGAGGAAAAACTCGTTATATATAAGAAATTTCATTGCAAAAATTGAAGCGGTTTCTAAGAAAATTACGTGTAAACGTTACTGTAAATGCGAAAATTGAAGCTCTTTTTCACAGAAATTGAGATGTTAATGAATTTCATTTGCTGGCATTTGAAGAAGTGCAATAATGTATACAAATTGATGGAAATGTGCATATTAATGACGTGGGTGATTAAACAAATACATTTGTGTATTTTGTAAAAAAATAATAAACAAAAGAAATTTTATGGAATATTAAACTATGGAATTAGTACTATCCATTCCAAAAGTTTGAAGAGCAAATTTGGAGCCTTTTTTGAGGAGATGGCGTTTGAAGGTTTCTAAAGATGCGGAAATCTGTGTTCGTTTTCACAGAAAAGTTTAGTTTTCGGGAAGCTTTATACGACATTATTTTAAAGAATATGTACTCGCAAATACAATAGTACAAAGAAATTGCCGTTAATGTAAATAACGACAACATGAGAGGCTTCTCAAAAAAATTTAATTTTTGACATTCTTGAAAAAACGAAAAAATACAGCTAAACGGTGTTCATGTCATCTCATTAGCCTACATCCCTATTAAATGTCGAAAGAAAAATATTGGAGCGGTTTTTGAGAAAATCTTGCCATTACTATTTTTTACAATTGCGCATATTAGTCACAATACAATGCGAAAACTTCTAAAAATTCCAAAAGATTTCGAAAATTTAAAACTAACCCTGAAAATCCACCACCTATGCCACCTTTATATGTGTATTTTTTTCAATTTTGCAAGAAATTAAAGAAAAATTTGAGGTTTTTTTTTTTAAATTTTGAAAATGTCCGGCGGCTTCATGTAAGTACCCCCAAAAATGAGTGAATGATTTTCAAAATCGCAAATATCCAGGGATTTATTCAGTGTTTTAAAAACAAATATACGCCTCGATTAGGCGTTAGTATTGTTCACATACACCAGACGGGCAGACGGATGGATGTTTCGCCGTCAAGCGTTTTCTCTGCGACCCGGAAAATAGGAATTCTGGCTTCACCACGTCTTAAATAATTTATTTTATTAATTTACCGCTTGCATTTCTTCTTTTAGTTATCACAGCTAGGCAGTGAATTTTTTCTGCCGAAAATTCGCCGTTTTTTGTGCAGCATTACATACCTTTCTCTATACTATGTAAATTACTCCGTCTTACTACGTACACGAGAAAGTAAGAATACATTCAGCAAATATACGAAGGCTTTACATATTTAATATGAACAAGGAAAATATTTTACTCGTGTTTGCGCCGTACAGGTTCACATAATTACTTCCTCGGATACGTACGTATATTCGGAGTTATAAACATAGTGTAACGTTTCTCAGAGCTGAATTAAAACACATTCATAGGTATTTACACAAAAACGTTTATTTGTAAACAATTTTTCACTTAAAACTACTTGATCTATTTACAGGTATATTACACAGACCTTCTGTTCTTCACTTCCCTTTTTTTAACACACGACTCCGTTCTCTTGATTATTTATTTACACAGTTCTCTGTAATCTGATTATTTATTTACACAGATCACTTCTTCTACAGTATCAAACAGTTGCTGCACTGCCCACGGTCCACTGCGCTGACCACAATTTCCTGCGCACACCAGGGTCCACTGCACTGCTGTTTACCACAATGCACACTTCACAGCTCAGCTTCCACTGCTGACTTCAAACTGCTGTTCACCCACTGCACCACTGTTCACCACAATGCACACTTTACAGCACAGCTTCCACTTCACGCACACTGACGGACTGACTGTTTATTCACAGATTACATACACTAACTGATCCGCAGCTGCTTACTTCTGACTACTACTTACGCTGGCTTACACTGACATACACTAACTTACACTGACTTGACTGCTACTGACTCACGGACGCCCGCAGCGGTGCATTTATACCTGGTCGGCGCTCGTCTCGACACACCCGGCACTTTCGCCGCCTTCCCCGCGACTCGCGAATAAACCGGAACCGTCCTGTTCGGGGGAAGAAAAGGGCGCCGGCAGGTGACACAATCCGCGCGCAGCGAATCCGGCAGGTGATGCAATATTCCTTACAATAGTATAGGGAAAGTTACGTAAAGCTGCGAAAAATCAATTTCGAAGTTTTGCAGTCCCCTGATACCGAAATACTGTTGTAGTTTTTTCAAAATATCTATCCGTCCATCAGTGAACACCTTTCCGCCTAAACCATGCATAGATTTTTTTGAAATTGAATAAACCTCTGTCCATCTGGCTCGAGTCAAAGCTTTAAGATTTCAAAAATACTTTCTTTATAATTTGGGGGTAATTTACATAAAGACCCCGGACATTTTCAAACTTTTCTAATAAACAGCTCCAATCATTTTCTATAAACTTTTGGTAGGGATTGTGCTAAATGCAGTCTATAAGAAGACATAAACGACATATTTCTCAACTCATTTTTATTTCCAAAAATTACAAAAATATAATTTTTATTACTTGTTGACCGTGTCGTTAATATTTACACTAGCGGCATTTTGTTCACATTATTATATTTGCGAGTACATGTGCTTCGAATAATGTCATATAAATGTTCTCGAAAACTCACCCGTTTCCTGCGAAAACTAGCTGAAAATTCAAATTTTGAGAAATGCTGAAACGGAGAATTCTAAAAAAATCATTTTTTTCTCAAAGTTTTCGAACGGATTTAACAAGTTGCACTCATTATTATAAGTAACGGTCATTTGAGGGTATTTTTTTGTATTTTCAAAAGTTTCAAAAATGTAATTTCTTTGAAAGAACTCTCCCGCCGATATTATGCACATTTCATAAATTTTAGACACTATTGTATTTGTTAATTAATGTGCTTTAAATGAAGTTCTTCGAAAATCAATTTTTTGTGTGAAAAAGTAATTAAAATTTTGAATTTACTGAAGCGCTTCAGCGCTATTTTCCTAAAAAAGACCGAAAAATGTTTTTAATAAATTGGCATTTAGGACGCGGTTTTACTGTTCTTTAATATTCTTAAAATAGTATTTACATTCTACTATTAGGAAGCCGGAAAATTAGGAAAATTCCCAAAAAAATGTACTTTGGGCGGCGATAGATGGCAGCAGGCAAAAAGAATCTGTTTTTTTTTGTCCTGCAGAATACAGGCATACATGTTGCATTTATAGTTGATAGCATCAAAAATGAACGATGTCCTGGGCCGAACGTGACCACATCTGCCCCGCCCAGCGGAATTGAGGTGACCATTAGCTTTATTTCAGAGTGGCGGGACTATTCATCGTGAACATTAAAAAATGGCGGCAATCGCGAGTTACATTACGGTAAATATTTGCAAATAAATATTAAAGGAACCAACAGTTTTACATAAATTGTAGTATATTAATTTACTTAAAGAAAAACAGCTATGCAATTTCCCAGTAAAACACATTTTAAAACGATAATAATACACAGTTTTTGAAAAAGATAACACTCAACCAGAACTAATAAGCTCCAAATGTACATTTCATCTTAGATTGTAGTAATATTTAATATACAACGCACATAATTTGCTACAGTGACTTGTCTCATCTCGTTATTTTATTAGAGAATTATAAATAATTTTAAAAAACGTTTTAGCATCAGTTGCACATACATATATCCGAGATAGTAGCTTTCAATCGTGATTGTGATGTTTTCTCCTCTGACCGAATACAAAAATAGTGTATGATCACGAAACATGAAAATATTTTAATAAAATAGCTTTATATATAAAATACTGAACAAAAGAAGAGTATTTAAAGTTCATTTAGTCACAGTTAATTACATAGCGTTAATAGAAAAAAAAATATTTCTGATCTTTTGTTTTGGGGGTCACAATTAATAATTTCACGTCAATATACCGTAAGGGTGATTGCATTTACGTGGGGTTCTTTACCGCGAATATTAAAATTCATATGTGATACCTAGTCTTTGCGAAATTTCCGAGTCTTTGAGAATCAGGAACAAGATATGATTCTCACAAAATATGTTTAAATCTCAATATTTGCAAAGCAAGAAACATCAGCTTTTGTCGATTGTGTAATCACACATCAAAACAATATACTATTTACATGTAATTTATATATGATTTCCACTCAAACCCAATGAAATTAATGTTTGTATTTTTAAAACAATTTTTATTTTCACGTTACGATACTTTTATTTTTGGGAAGACGAGCAATGCACACAATGTTTTTTACATCTCTTCAGTACGAAATCGAATACACCCACTTCTAAATAAGCAGACCTACTAAGCAACTACTGTTTTCGCTAATTCATTTAGGATCACTATCGACCTACCTAAGTCATAAACATTTCAAAATTTTAATTGTTAATACTGTTTCTAAATATTGTATAACTTCGAACATTTATATCACGATAGTCTATTGAAAACGAATAGGAAACCTCTTCTGTAAAATATCGTCGCAAAATTTAACTTCGCTTATTTTTATACATTTCATACAAAATTGCTTATTACATAATTGGTTATAT
>BOPP01000087.1:4899553-4909851 GCA_017312745.1 Gryllus bimaculatus | reverse complement strand
ATATTTTTTTTATTTTTGATAAGTATTATAAACAATATAAATAATTATTTTTTTGAACTTTTTAATTTTGGAAAACGTTTACTCAAGTTATATTTAATAAATAATTTAAGTATTGTACAATAAAATAATTTAAAGTTGATTTGTAAAATAATAACGAAAATGTGTTATTGTTGAAACGGGAAGCAACTACAAATAATGTAACGCTTTAAAATCAACTTTCTATTGATTAATAATTTATGTTCGTATGTAGTATATTTCACGCAGAGAAAAGTTTGAAAAGAAAATCTAAAAATCAACACAATGGCCTCAAACTAATCATTCATTCGTGTTTTTGTAGCATTTTTTTGGGACATTTAATAGGCAAGAAGGCTTTGAAATCCCAAAGAAAGAGAAATGTACGCTATCACTGTTGGTTTCGCGACCACATCTTCAGGGTCATTATTGCATTTCTCTCATTTAAGTCTATGGGATCCGGAAGTGATACACATTTTTTAACATTAACTTGAAAATAGATATTGCATATCCAGATATAGAAATGACTGGAGTTTTAAAAAGCTCTGTTTTTGGAATACATCACTAGTTCTTCTGACACTTGTAATTTGATTTTCTGTCATGGCTAGTTTGATCGAGTTGTAACTTAGTGAATAACAATCGAATTCTGGAATTTTTGTTTCTTTCCATTTTGTTTATATATTAGTAGTAACAAAGTGTAAGATTCAAGCAAGGGACAAATTTCAACCAGACAACTTGACAAAATTGTTAATCGCAGAGAGACACGAATAAATAAAATGATTAATAGCAAAAGAAGTAATATTACGTTCGAGAAGAACACGAACGTAGTAGTACAATAACAAAGAATGGGCTATGAGAAGGGAAATATGCAGAAGTGAATGATCTTGTGAACATGCAGTTGATTAAGTCCGCAGTAACTTTGCACAATTTTGTATTGCAATTGTAATAAAATGATTTCTTTTCGCAAAGGAAGGGAATGTTTAGAAACTTCTCTACATTGCTATTTGGAAATCATTTTCATTTCTCATCAACTAAAAGCTGCTGCGATTTTTCTGGATTCGGCCACGCGTTCTTCCATTCACGTCCCGCGTCTGAGCCGTTCTGCTAAGACACACAAGCATTTCTAACATCTGACGGTATGTATAGAACGAATTACATCATAGAATTCATTGAACTTTAAGCATTTCCGCATCTTAAAATATTAAATAAAATACCTCTAGGTGACAACAAGAATGCAGAGCAATGTACTCTACCCAACAAAATAATATATTCTACTTATAAATATGTTAAGTTCAGCTGATGTAGTTTTGCTGTCAGTCACTTGGCCGAGCTGAGCCCTTACCTTTTCCTCCCCTAAGGGCAAGGTGAGATGAGTAGAGGTGATAGGGCGGGAAATAGACAATAATGAAAAACTTTTCTTCATTGAAGACCTATTACCTGTTACAAATTTTAATAAGTAATTCAGGGGATAACGTACCTAATTAGAATATTTCTCGTATCCTTGAACAATTCAAAAGTATCATAAATTTGGAGGTTAGCTTTTGTCGTCCCAATTTAATGGTGAATGGGAAATCAAAAAATGGCTCTATGATGGCCATCACGGTTTTAGGAGTGGTTACCCATGCGAAAGTCAGGTAGTCAGACTATTTCAGGATCTAGCAGATGAAATTGACGCTGCCGGGAGAGGACTCAATAGTTATAGATTTTGCCAAAGCGTTCGATGTCGTTCCCCACGATCGGCTTTTACAGAAATTAATGAATTCAGGCATCGATTACAAAGTGGTGGCGTGGATTAGCGAGTTTCTTCGAGACAGAAAACAGAAAGTTCGAATTGGGCAAGAGTTATCTTCCAGGGCAAGCGTTACGTCAGAAATATCGCAAGAGACTGTGATTGGACCTCTTCTATTTCTAGCGTTCGTCAATGATCTGCCAGCGCACTTAATCTCAAATGTTTGGCTATTTACAGACTATTGCATAATATATCGTAGTTTGAATTTGAAAGATGAAAAAATGCTGATGCGTTATATTACTGGGCGGAAAATAATGGAATGGCCATAAATAGCTCCAAAAACAAATCCATCACTTTTGGCAGGGATCTTAATTACAGAGAAACAAATTACCAAATAAATAATGACAATATTTTAAGAGTTTACTCTTCCAAGTATCTAGGAATCCTTTTTGATAGTAAATTAAGCTGTAAAAGACACGTAGAGCTATGGGACACGTCCTCCAAGGGAACATAAACATACCGACTCATTCCTACAGTTGACTCGTGGGTCAAATCGAAAGCACGGCGGGGGAAATTTTTACCTCATGCAGCTTTTAAAGGGGGATGGTTGCTTCAAAGCCTACCTCCACAGGTTGAAACTTGACGATTCTCCCCATTGTTTTGTGTGCGAACATGTTGTCGAGGACGCCGAACGTGTTTTTTTCAGTGCCCACGTTTAGCACCACAACGACGAATCTCTGCTGAGATACTTGGTATAGAACAGATAATCAGGAAACGCAGTTGCATGTATGCTTGTTTCTGAAAGCAATTGGATATCGGGGTGTAAATTTGCTCAAGACGTGTTGCTGGAATTGCGACGCCTAGAGGAAGAAAGGAGGGAATCACGTGATCCCTCACTTAACTAACTTCATGTGACTGGGTCACAACTGCACCCCGGCGGATCCGCGGAGAGAATGGAGGAGAAGGGAGGTTCGGTTTTAGTGAGCAAAAATCTCACATCGTGGGTTGTAAGGGCCCCTGGTGTCTTTTGAAGATTTCCACCTACCCTCGTAAAAGGACAGGGACAGAGACAGAGGGAGACGGAGAGGGAAAGAGGGTTAGAAGGAAAGGAGGGAGGGGAAGTGAGATGGAGAGTAAGATATGTCCCGGGTAATAAAATATAATAAATAATAAAAAATAAGTATTATCATGTAAATCAAACATGCGGGGGTTGGGGATGTACAAGGTAGAAAATAAATACATTGATAACTTTCATATCAACATATAATATAAAGTGAAATAAATTATCTAAAATACAAAAACATTTCTTTTATTACAAACCGAGGGAAACATCGCCTTCTGCGTAGTCACCCGCGGTCTGCGCTGCCACTGTCATCGCAACGTCTGACGAACTGTTATTTACAACATAAGCATTGGGTCCTGAACGTCGTCCCTCAAAATTTCCTTTCGAAAATCTTCCTCTTGCAGAGTTCCGACGTGGCGCACGCACGAAGCCCAATCTGCCTGCATCACACGATCTATCGCCTTGTGTGTCAGTATTATTGTATTGTTTTTTTTTTCCTTCACATACCCTTTCACTTGGCCCAAATCTTTTCAACGGGATTATAGGCGCAATGACGAGGCAAACAAATCACTCGGTGACCCGTGGCTTTCGCAATTTCGTCTAATTCGGCTTCGCTCTGTCGTTCTAGATATTTGGAGTAGTTCTGTTCTGGTCAGGGATGCGTCGTAATCAATCCCATTCTTCTGTCGCCAATCGCAATACCTCTGACTTTCGTGTGTGTGAGTTCGGTGTCATATTCAAAATCATGGAATATTCAAAATCGTGATAAGGAGCGTTGTCCATTACAACTACTGAATTCGCCCGCAGGTAAGGCAGAAACTGTTCTTGAACCATTCTCTGAACGTGACTGCATGCATTTCCAAGTGGGAAACAATATGCCGCGCCCCCTTTCTTACCGGCACATTCAATCCTTCTGCTTCATTCCGAGTTTGCCAGAAATAATTTATGGAATCCTTCTGATTTACCCCGGTTTCATCCATACAATAAATGCATGTATTAGGTTCTCGAGTGCGAATCTCGTGCATTCCTCTTAATAACCTAACGCGATCTTCCACAATGTCACTGCGTTCCATGAGGGACTTTCATCTTTGAATTTTGCATTTAACATATTCAAAACCTACAGATTTTAAAATGCGGTATATTGACCTCAGACTTCTCTTATTTGCGATGTCTTTTCGCTACCTCCGGGTTAATTTTTCTGCAGCAGGGTGTTCACCTCGGTCGTAAACTTCTCACATAGACTGCCGCACTACCGTTTTGTCAAAATCGTCCAAAGTTGTTACCGTACGTGATCTCCTGTAGTGTTTCCCAGGTGATTTTAGAAGCCCGGATCCTGAAGCATCAAGAGACGACTTGTCAGCCTTCAAAATGCGTCCAACAGCTTTTCCTGCAAAGTCACAAGCCGCCGCTGTCCGCTGTTGAACTTGGCAACGCCGCGGATAGGGCGGCCTGCGTCCGCTTGCTTCTTGAAGAATGAATAAACTGCGTACATCACGTTTCGCGCATGAGAGCACTTACGTGTTTCTTCACACATATTACACTCTAACCTTAGCTTGAAAAAACAACACGACACAAGAAACGAGTCGATACGCACGAGGAGGCACGGGAACCCCGGGCTATTCCGCAGCGAATACAAGACGGAAACCTATTCGCTCGTCACGTGGTTTTCACTTACTACTGCGCATCACTGACCATCGGACTTCCAAACTGGCGTCCAGTATAGTCGCTTTAAATGTGCATTTAATACCTTGTTAGGGGTCATACCTGAGAATTTAAGCAAATATTCTGAAACATTTCTAAAAGATACTTTTTCATTGTGTATGGAATTCAAAGATTCGATTCCTTTCAATTTTAAATGCGGAGTGTTAATCCTTCCTCCTTAGTTGTTTGAACAGGAGGAACCGGAAGCGCGAACAGGAGAGATTCCTCAAACGACAACAAGAAGTTGACTCGTGCGACTCTCAAGTAATTTCGAACGGTTCTCTATATAATTTTGGCACAATAGAATTTCATGTACTTCGTTGTAAGGTATTTAAAATCTTTGAAATGCAGTTTCAAATGCTATGTGTGATTTCACTTTAAGAAGTATTTACTTTTACTTTTCAGTGATTATCAGATTTCGAAACAAAATCATGTGTTGAATTTGACTCGCTGCGCTAAGGTCGGTGGACATCGCATATTAAAGTATTTTTCCTTCTGAAACTGATTGCAGTATTCACCTGATTACGGTACACCCAATTTTATATAGAATAGATTATATCTCGTTTAGAATGATACAACTTATTATTCAGTACTATATTCAAAATAGATAATTCCATAACCTGAAAATAGAAATAAAGGGGTTTGGAATTCTGATTTTGAATCTATACATTTTCGACCTCAAGGAGAGTCCAGGCACATACTAATGGAGACTTAACATAATCAAACCAGAAAATACAATAATATTCAAAGGCAGAAAATGTAATGAAATGGAGAAGAAGTTGGAGGAAGAGATGAGTGAGATCATTTGTCTTTGAAAAGAAATGTTACTCGTGTGGCCAGTGCGGCTTGCCCGTGGGCGCAGGTGACGGGCGCGGCGCGCGGCGTGGGGCGGGAGCTGGCCGTGCAGTTCGCGCGCCTGGGCGCCATCGTCGTTTGCTGGGACATCGACGACGCCGGCAACGAAGCAACCGCGGACGCCATCCTGCAGGCCAACGGGCGGGTGGGTGCCACTGCCAAGCACACTTGCGCAATTTTTCCTTGTCTCGGCCGCGTTCTTGGAGCTATGCTTTATTTTTACCATGTCTCCGTAAATTCTGTCAGAATCACCCACAGCCCGGTTCAGCTTACGGTGTCAAAATCCGCCTCGGAACTCGAACCTACAACTTCCGGTCTACACATCTTCAGGTGAGGACGTAATGCAATACCCCTGTCTTTTAAGGAGCACGCAAGCCATCATTGAAAGGTGTATCAAAAAACACGCGATGCCTGCGGGCGCAGTCAGGTGAATGAAATGGGAGTTTGATACGTCACATGGCGGCCGCACCTGGAGAGCGAGTGTCTCAACCAAAAGGGGAGGGTCTGCCAATCCGCCAATTATGCAGTGTGTGCCAGTGCAGATCTCGGGACGTGGTGGTGTTCCTCGCGCGTTAGAACCTGTTGGGGGTTCCGCTCCAGGTATCTCCATTGGAGCACCACCCCAGACGGGACACGTTCTAAGCTCCCGCCTGCTCCCGACATGATGGTAGTGTACGTAAGTGTGTGCACCAGATTGTGTCCGTTGGAGGTATTGCTCACTTCATCAGCTATCCATCGGAGATAGCAGTGAAATGCCTACCACCACTACCTATCAGAGTGGCTGACCGCTAGAATTCTCTCCCTACGCCCTATTGTGTTCTTCTCAACCTGAGAAGTCACACAGCAACATTGCAAGGAAACACTATGATCTTGCCCGACAGGGAATCGAACCCGGGCTCGTTTCATGGAAAGCGAGTGCGATGACCAAAGACCTAAATCGCGAGGGCGGCTATATAGATAGTGTCGAAAATCCACCTCTGACGAAACTCAAACCTTAGGACTTGTCCGTTACAGAGGCAACAATTATTGCCCATGGCCAACCCAGTCAGTAAGACATCATCGAAAACAGTTTCTGTATATCTGAGACAACACACGCGTAAATAAATGTTTGCACCTAAATAAATATTTTTAAATGTCTTTTTGTAACGCCGCACAGATTACAGAAAGCGATAATGACGGCTGCTTTTGGTTCGCGGTAATAAAAACTAATACTTTCATAGATTTGTATAATATTACAACAACACAGTGTTTAATATATATTTTTATATCTACTTGCTTTTGTTGCCAACTCTACCAGCGTCGTATTATTAACATTTAATTTTTTTCTCGCAAATTGCTTATTTTTCTTATCAAATATTCTGCGATTGTAAATGAGTTAAACAAAAATTAATTTGGAGAGAAATTGTGGTACACATAGAATTACTAAACCATTACTAATGGTGAGAGAGTACTTTCTCACTACCGCTACCATGGGAGAGAGAAAGTTATGTAGTTTTGTGCGAGAAAAACGAATTTTCGATAGAAAAACCGTTATTACAGGGCCTTGAAAACGAAAATGTGGATAAATCCACATGATGAATTTAGAAAATAAATTTTCTAACACGTGGTGTAGCCAGATTGCATGTTTTTTGAGTCATTGATAGCTAAAAATTTATTGATGGCAACATGCCTCTCAATTCGTCTGTCTGTGAACTACGCTACAATAGAAGCCAAATCGGTCAGCGGATTTTCTAAAAAATTGATATTCGTCAATCGACTTGGGAGATGACACGACACAGGTTTTGTATGGAGAGTTTGTTTCAGAATGAAATCTGTTTCTTAAAGATGAACAATTTTTCTGTAATTTGAATATTTTCGCCTAATTGTATGTGAAAGCACGGACGATAAAGTACGTGTTTTCCATTAGTCTATTTTGAATTTGAATTTCAAATGTAACACTGCAACAGGAAATTATATTACAATTAATATTTACCTAATTTAATGCATTGTAAGCTTTTTGCAACAATTATGGGTTTGTCTATAAATTACGTAACACAAATCTGGAGTATTTTGATTACCCCTGTATCGCACCCGTATCGAACCGCTTGCGACACCCCGTGGGGGTGGCCCTGAAATGAGCTTGCAGACATGTTAGCATACGAAACACTAGTAAGCGCCGCCTAGTAAGTCTGGTGTTGTAAGTGATACAAACTCGTGTATTTTTTTCATTTGTGTGTATTATTTCTGTAAGTGTTCTTTCATGTGCTGTCTCTTGTACTATGTAGTGGTGAGGTATTGAACTATTTCAAAAAATACATGTGTAATAGAGGATATTTTAAAATATCTGATCAGTTGTCGTACGTTTGTGGAGAAAACTGATGTTATTCGAGTAGTTTCGAAACTGCCTGACTTCAGATGTTTACACAAAGAAAAGGGAAGGGAATATTTCCGCTATTTTAATGCTAAAAAATACGAACACACTACGTGGTTAACAGCAGAAACCTATTTTGCTGGCCTTCCTGTTTTCCCATGATCTTAATGTATGGAACAAAGAAGGCTATTACAATTTGAACAATCTTTCAAATATAATAGCAAAACAAGAACGATCACAAAGTAATTTGCGTTCAAGTGTGTAGCTAACCAGGTTTGGACGAGACCGCACCGAAACTGAACTTGACCTCCAGTTAAATCAGTTGAAATGCGACATAATGAGACAAATAAGACGCACCATGTTTACAGCAATACAGGGATTGTCTTACAGAGGACATCCAGAAAATGTGTCTGTTTACAAAGGCAATTACGTCGAACTTCTAAATTTGTTAAGTGTGCATGATATTACCTTGCAACACTTGGAATTTTCAAAACATTTCAAGGCCCTTCCATCAGAATTCAAAATTATATGATTTCTGCTATTAATGTCTTAAGCAAATCTATTAATGGTACTTCCACGGCCCAGCATGTTCCAGTTATTTTTGATGAAACAACCGACATAATCAATAAATCACAATTAGCTACGTCACGTAGATATGTTCAGGAAAAGGCTGAAGAAATTCAGGACACATTTTATATATATATATATATAATATTATAATAATATATATATATTATATATATATATATGTATTATAATTAGTGTGTGGTGTATAGTCATATATATACGCATATATGGCAATGGCTTATTTAATCATTAAGAATGTAATTTATATATCGGCGTTACAAATTGGTTCCACAGCAGTAGGATGGCTGGATAATCAAATGGCCTAAACCTAAGGATGCAAGAGAAGTATCCATAAGATTTTGTCATTGTTTCGTCATGTGCTAAATATTGTATTGTCTCATCCAGCTATGATATGTGTGTTATATCCTACGTACAGACGGTGCGTAGTACACCATGACCCCAGAAACAAGATGCAGGGCTTACGCTTCAATTAAAATAAACGACATGGCGTCCCTCCGGTAAAGTTGTATTTTGGGATCGGAGGAAGAGGCGCCGCTTCTGTGACCCAAATAACTACCGGATTAGGGCTTGGAATCTTCGTCGATACTGAAAGCTGCCCTTTGACACTAACACATCATTCAACAGGGTCACTTCAACCTTTCATCCGCAAGTGGATATCCCGAGTTCCCTCGCCTGAGGCGCTCATCCCTCCCTGTAAGGGCCACCGGAAAGCGCGCTTGCTCTACATGGCAATGCCAAGTGTTACCCCTTCTCCAACCTCTATCTGGAAACAGAAGTGGGGGTAGCGCGTATATAGCTGTAAGGAAATATTTGTATTCTGTTACTACCATTTTGATTTTCATTAGAAATTTGTGTAACTTTGTAATTTTGGATTTGTAATAAACTTAGTGTGTTGTTACTCTCTTGAGTTTCATTTCACCGAACGTTGAGAATCTGTCGACTAGCCATGACATTATTTAACTGGGGGCTCCGCTCGGGATGGCAGGTGTCCAATAATGCATTAACGAAGACATTAAGCGAGCTGATCTCAGTAGTAACCTCTTCAACAATTAGAGGCTTTCAAGACTGCCGACCTGCCGCGTCCTTGCTGCCCTGTCTCGACGGAACGTCCACGACGAGCACGCAGTCTTCATCGCCTTGCAGAGGAACTTTTAAGGCCAGCCGATCGAGAGTACCTTTCAATCAACAACCATTAAGAGGCCTTCGAGGTCTGGCGACTGCTGCGCACTGCTGCCATCCTCTTCGAACCGGTCTGGTGATCAACGGAACCTTGAGAGAACGTCGGGCACTTCAGACGCAGGATGTTGGTCTGGATCCTCATCTTTTTCCATGCTGTTAAAGTGAGACTTTACACGCTGTGTTATGAGTGCAGTGCTTTAGCTACAAGTAGTCAAAGAGCTATTTTTTGCTATCGTCATTTTCATTAAGTAACAATTCAAGAAGTGCAACGTAACGTATAGAAGTGCAGTGTTTTAACGGCAATAGTTTGAAAAGCTACTTTCGTATCCTGCATTTTTATAATCTGTGAACCACTTTAAATTTATAAGATTCATTTCATTTCGCACGTAATCAATAAGAAATAATAATTTAATTTATAAGATTTATCTTATTTGTATATTTTAAGGAATTTATTCGCATAACTTTGGTAAACTTTCGCTTCCAATAATGGCGCAAGTTTGACCCCTCCACAAAATGGGAAATGGCCCATATTAATCTGTTGCCAGAATTCAACGGTACTTCTGATTGTAATCTAGACTATTTCTTAGTCCAATGCGAGTCCTTCTTGCGAAATTTTCAGAGATCTCCAGAAGTCCCAATGAGAATTAACCAATTCGTCTTTTTTAATGTAGGAAAGCAAAAATAAAGGCGAAGCCCCATTCGGTGCTAGATGTCGAAACAACCTCCAATTTCGAAAGACTAGAAAGAAAAATTACTTAGAAAATACGGAGATGCTCGCGACGAACAACATGCTTGGTTCCGCGAAATCATCTAAATTGCTG
>BOPP01000087.1:4888259-4898889 GCA_017312745.1 Gryllus bimaculatus | reverse complement strand
TTTTTCAGCCTATTACAGATGACAATTATTTACAGTAATTATTTTCATTATTTCAAGTTGCAAGATAATAATCCATTAATATCTGTAATTGTCAATTGTTATTGAATATATATGTATCCATGGCATATTCAATGTTCTTTTTTATCTCAGGAACTTTATTCATGATTGTAATTATAATTAATATTTAAATTATTTGTATAATTTTTCATGCATTTCGGCCTTTTCTGATAATGGCAGTACCTCTCGTAAAAACCCAATTTCTGGAGGAAAGGTTGATGAGAACTAAAAATGATCTAGTCCTACGTCCTATTAGTACTAAGCGAATGAGCTATCAGGTAAGTGATGCGGATTTGCAAGAAATGGTGTTTTCCGCCATTTACTATCTTGCGGCTTAGCACATCGGCCAGCGTGCTCGCTTTCCATGACGCGACTCGTGGTTCGGTTCCCGGTCACGGACGATTGCCTTGCAATACTCCAGTTGCTGTGTGACGATGAGAAAACTCGCTTTCATTTGAGAAGACCGGAATACGGCGTGGGGATGTGTAGGTGCTAACCACACGTATCCCCTTAACCTATGGCCGCGAGGCACGACGTCGCCGGTAGGCCATGGCCCTTATACGTGACGACGCGCCAAGTACAATGAAATATATTACGCAAAGGCAGTAACGAAATGTATTAATGTTATTTGAGCTATGTATTATTTTTTGATAATTAACGTGAGACTGCAACTAATAATAAGTGTGGGACAAATGTTTGCTCTCGGAGGGACGCGTAGGCAGGCGAGAGAGTGTCTGACCAACTAGGCGGCTCCTGCCCCGATGCCGCTGCGCCACTTTCATCATTTCCACAATATGGAGAAGATACTGTAGATTATTTTTCAATAATGTCTTCGTAATCTAACACGTTCAATGAATATACAGTTAATGACAATATATTTCCATTGATTGTAACAATTTATACGTCATACCGTTTTATATTTTTCATTTAATTTGTTAATTTTATGAGTGGTAGTGCTGATGCTGGTGGTCGTTGTAGTGGTAGTGGTAGTGATAGCAGTAGCGGTAACAGTAGCAGTAAAAGCAGGAATAGCATATTAGGAGTATGAGTAGGAGTTGGAGAGGTAGCTGGGTGCTGTTGCATTGGTGAGTGCTCCGCTTTTCGAACGCCGTTATTTTTTGTGCGAGCATCCTCGTGTGTTGAGGTGCTATGTAGTACCTGTCTACTAATTATTTGCAGACTGAAAACGTGTTCGCACTATGTCGGTTTGCTGCGCTGTGCTGAATGAAGTATTTTTTAGTTTGTGTATGTCGCTTGTCACAACCGTTGCCCGTTAGAATATGCTTAATACGTCTGCTACGAACTGCGTCAATTCCAACGAGCAATATTAATTGGAACTGTTGAGATTTTATATGATACAACCCACGGAATTGTTCTGAATTCGTCATTGAACCCAAAGGGCGTCAAATGTCTGTTATTTTGTAAATCGAGGATTCTGTGCTGTGCCGTGGCAGCCAATTTGCCAAGGCCTCATTGCCACGGACAGTTCGACTGACTGACTGCGGTCGACACGCTCTCTAGTGGACTCGAGCCACAACTACGAAGAGTGATCAGCGCACTCTAACGCTGCAAGATGGTACCAGGACCTTGGCGGAAGACGTGGATTTGTATGACACTGAAATGAAATATCTTGTAAACGAATTAATTATGACGATGAGAGAAAATATGCAGATGAGCCGCCGTGATACCTGCAGTACGTTCTGGCATTGGAGATAAGCAAACCAATTCACTTTTAAGTGCCATTGGTTTAGTTATTTTTTCTCCTTGCATTAATTACTTTGTGTGTGAAATACGGACTGCAATTGATAAGCTGGTCGTGTATAGTGAGATGGTCTTCTCAGATATCAAGAAGACACAAAACACAAAGAAATAAAACTAGTGGTGCTAAAACTGCACGTTCTCTTCTCGCCATTAATAATGGTTATGTAGTACTATTTATACCGCAATTCCTCTCCGAATTATTTTTTGTTAAATTTATTTGAAATTGTAAATGATTTGGTGCAAAAAATAAGATGCGAGAAAGCAAAATAATTAAAAATTAATAAATACAATACTGATAGCGTTGGAAAATATGCAAATACAACGAACAATCTACAAAAGTATATCGATCAGGTTCCAATTTTCATCAAAACAGTCACTGGTCATTCTAGTAAATATAAAAGCGTTCTTCGTCGTTTGTGGCAACAAGGCTGGAAATTCCCCTTGCTCTTTCCTCTCTAATTCGAAACCATGGGCCCCTTTTTTCGTTTTCGAAAGAGAGATTAATAATTTGATGTAAAATGATAGATGAAGTTAAAAGCACTTTACCACATGCGCTGAGAAGATGTTCGACGAGTATTGACATTTTCTAACTCGTACATGAATAGGAGCGAGCGCATTTGTTTCATGGGATGAGAATAACTGTCCCCAAACTCATACTCGTTATTGACGCTCCTGTGTCCGCGAATTTAGTCGTAGAGTGGAACTTTTCCGCCACACAGAGGTTAACAATTAAAGAATGGAAGAGACGCAACATCTCACCATACCTCTGGTTGTGCGATATTATCAGAACAAAACTATAAAACTGTGAAAAAAATGTCAAATGCATGCGGGAGTCCCACAGGGATTGGTCCCACTGTGTGGAATATTTTGTACAATGGGATGCACAAACTTTAACGAAATGAGCGTCGGTAATTGGGTTTGCAGACTATCTAGCTCTTGTGGTCACAATTAAGGGCATATGAATCCCTGAGACATAAATAGATGGGTGGATGAGAACAATCTCAACCTAGCACCAGAGAAAACAGAAGCGGTTATTTTGAAGAACCCAAGAAAAAACAAATATAGCGTTCCAGCCCCTCGATGCAACGAGTACACCAACCAACGCAGTTCTCTACCTCGGCGCGACAAAACCTAGATGTACGGGAAGCACACCAAAGGTACCATGATCAAAATAGAAAAAAGGTGGCAATAATGCGCGGTTAATGCCCAACATTGGAAGACAGAGAACAGCAGAGCGCGAAATGCTCTACAGTGCGGTAAATTCAATGCTCGTCTATGGAGCTCCTGTATGGCATAAAGCGTTAATGTAGAAGAAGCAAAGAAAAGCTTTGGAAAAGGCCCAAAGAAAAATGTTACTAAGAATTACCTGCAGTTACAGAATCATATCTACAGCAGCATTACACGTTTTATGAGCTATTATGGCAATTGACCTGCAAATTAAAGAAAGGCGCCATATTCATGAGAGCCGCTCTGGAAACTCCATTGAGTGTAAAGAAAATATTAAGAAAAGAATAATGCACGAATGGCTGGAACAGTAGACCAAAATAGACGTCTTCGCACAGTGGAATAAACTACTAATCCCAGACACATAAATGACACTGTAGAAAATTGCGCCAACTTGACAACTTCTTGACACAAATACTCATAGGACATGGAAAATTCAAGGAGTACGCCAAAAAGATTGGCAAATCACACGAGGACACCTGTGTATTCTGCCAAGAAAAAGGCACAGCAGAACCCGTGTTTTGTGCCCCCTCTGGGAGAAAGAGAGACATGATTTGGCCTTTCACGCAGGGAGGGCTGTTGGCCCAGATAGCATGATGGAGGTAATACTTGAAGACCGAAACAACAGGCCTTCAACCGTTCAAAAGTTCTCCAAATCAGTGATGATGGAAAAAGAGTCACAAGCAAGATAAAGATAAATGAAAGTAGTCCCTTACACGAAGACAGCTGACGACATGCATCCAGCAGTTTCGGGATGGACCGCATAGGCGAAGGCAGTTTTTTTAGTTGGTAAAAATCCAACTCGTTGCGGTGTATTTGAAAGATAGCAGTAGCAGTGGTAGTGGTAGTGCTGGTGGTGGTAGTGGTAGCCGTAAGAGCAAGAATTTACCCACATGTAACGCCATAGGAGAGCGTAAATTAAAATACAACACCACACACATCACACATTACACGAATTAGAATGCGTTCGTTCCCTTCCGAGACGGTGTTGAGAAGTCGCTGAGCGCGTCTCCACTAATGAAGCGCTGGGCTTGCGCAGGCGCACGCGTACACCGTGGACGTGTCGGACCCGGAGGACGTGGCGATGGCGGCGGTGGACGTGCTGCGCGACGTGGGGCCGGTGACGGTGCTGGTGAACAACGCCGCCGTGCTGCGCTACGATTCGCTGCTGATGCACGACCCGGCCGATGTGCAGCGCCACTTCGGCGTCAACGTGCTCGCGCACTTTTGGGTGACTGACGTGCTCTTTAGCTCATAGTGGCTTCCATGCCTTACCACGGGAGTTGCCGGAGCACTGGAACAAGCTCGACTTCCGGCTGATCTCTCGACTTATGAGGTGCAAGAGGAGGGAACATGGACGAGAAAGGGAAAATAGGGCGTAACCCTTTGACCTGTTAGTCAAAGTACTGCCGTGGCATTCGCGTTGACTCTTCCCCCTCCCCCACAGAATTGCTGCTGTGGAAATAGTTGTCTTGAGCCAACGTATCCAGTATTCAAAGTGCGAATGTGTGAAGGACAAGGGTGTAATATTATTTTATATAATTCGGAAAGTTAAGGATACTTCATGAGGTCTTAAGCCATGCAAGCAGCGTGCTGGTTCTCGTATGAGCAGAGGCAACAGCAACGGTTCTCGTTCCAGACGCTGAAGGCGTTCCTGCCGCACATGCTGCAGCGCGGCCGCGGCCACGTCGTGGCCATGAGCTCCATGAACGGCCTGGTGGGCTCCGCCAGCAAGACCGCGTATTGCAGCTCCAAGTTTGCCGTCAGAGGTAAGTTAATGGGACACGAATCGAGATTGCCGAGACGCATGCTGGCGTTCAGAATTTCAGCTAATTTGTATTAAAGATTTACCAACGTTCTTTACCTCTGTGGAGGATTAATTTTCAGTTCATGTTTTTTTCTTGCTCATCACAACTTACTGCAAAATGTATCTTGTTAACGTTTGTAATAATAAAATATAATCAATTATGTAAGCAAGGAGAAGGGAGCCTGCAAGGCATCAGTACCCCTCCGTAATGCAAATAAAACATTCACAAACACAGTTTTTACTACTTTTCTATGGAAAGAAAATCATTCAATGCCTCAATTGAATTCGTTATAAATACATGTAAATTAACAATAAAAATATATTAAATTTGTTTGCATATATTAAATTTATTTTTTACTGATACTTTTTTTATTATTGTTTTCGATGTGGAGCCCGATCAACATTGTATGACGTACCTGGATCGAGAGTATGGTAAAGAGAGAAATATGTCACTTGAATGCTGTTCATATTTTCTTATGGAGTGTTCTTATAGACAACAACTTGACTCACAGTAATTGCAAAAATAGTTGCAAAGTTCTGTGTGACTGAGGGCTGGCCGAGGCGCTGCGCGAGGAGCTGCGGCGGTCGCCGCGCGGCCGCGACATCTGCGTCACCGTCGTCTACCCCTTCTGGGTGGACACCGGCTTCGCGCGGGACCCGCACTACAGGTGAGCGAGCACACGGCGCTTGGCTCGTTCTCTTCCATCGCCGCCAAGGGAACATAGCAGAACCGGAACATTTCTTTAAGAATATTGTAGAAGAGGAAAACGTCGTCATAAATGGCAATTTTCACTGAAAAATGTTGAGTCATTTTTTTAAAAATTGCGTTTAAGCGATACTGTATGCGAAATTCGAAGCTTTTCTTCACAGAAAATTTTTAAGTTTTGAAAAACTACATTTGAAATTATTTGAAAAACTTTCACTCACAAATACTTTAGTTTTTACAAATCGCTGGAAAAGTGCTTATTAACACCGTGAGAGTTATTTATAAAAAATACATTTGTGTTACTTTCGAAAAAACAAAAGGATACCACAAAATAAACTTTTGGGCATATTAAAAAGTGCAATTAGCACTATCCGTTGATAAAGTTTCAGGAAAAAAATTGTTGCAATTTTTGTGAAAATGGCGTTTGAGCCTTTCTGAAAATGGGGTATTTTGAACTTATTTTCACAAGAAAATGTGCAGTTTCAGAGAAACTTTATAAAATATGATTTAAAAGACATGTAATCATAAATATAATCATGTGAACAAATTGTCACTAATGTAAATATTAACGACGTGAGTCACAAGACAGAAAAATATACATTTTTGTAATTTTTGAAAAAAACAACAACAAACAAACAAAATAGGCTGATTTGTATTTATGTCATCGTATAGCGTACATTTAGCACTATACCAACAACGTTTACAGAATAAAATTGGAGCAATGTTTGGAAAATTTTGTTTTTAAATTGCAAATATTGCGTGAAAACTTCTAAAATTTTGAAAACGTTTACATGATAATAATGAAAGAACTAATTACGGATAACACATTTCATTTGAAGGAAAATTTTCTATCTTCAGTTTTGTAGTTGTAGAAAGTCGCCGAAACAATGGTGGTGTTGGAAGCATGGTGCGAGGACCAAGGAGAACATTTTCTCCAATATATTAAGAAGATTTACATTTAGATTTAGATTTAGATTTATTTAGTAAAAAAACAGTAATAATCGTATGTGGGGTATGGGGGAGACTATTTGCACATGTTTTCTTCAGTTCCGCAATCCCTTCTCATCATTTTAACTAGCTGAAAGATGAGCAAAAGTTTTAAAGAAATAAATTTTTTAAAAATTAAAAAGAGATTTCATGGTCGATAGAACGTAACCATGATGGGCGACGACTGCTGGATGCTCTACCGGACACGTCACGGAGCATAGTCATTCCCAACTTCATACAAAAAAGAAAAAGATATTGCAAGACACTTAAATAATGTTTTTGGAAATAAAAAAATATATATAATTTGTATTACAAAAAATTGTGTGTATTATTTTCTAGAGAACGTGTTTTATTTTTAAAATAAACATGATAATGTAATGTCAGTTATGTAAAAAAAATTGTGCATGTTGAGATAAAACTGAGCTCAGGCATGAAATCAGCATCCCCAAAAAACGACGTATTTTTTATAAATTAAAAAAAGTTTTATGGCTTTTAAATTGCAAGCCTGTGTAATTATCGCTGAGACAGGCTCGAACCAGAGGCACTTGTGAGATGAGATGTGAAAAATTGTGTAGAAATTAAATGTTTCCGTCTGGATGCTCTAAAAAGCGCGCGAACGTCTGCCTTCGGAATAATGGCCAGTTATTTTGCAGAGTTTTTACGTTTAAACTTTTCAACATTTAATAATAATTTACAGGAAGCACACTGTACTAAAAAACTACTGTAAATACATTTATAATCACACAATATTGTTCATTCCAGTAAATTAGATATTGACATTCATACACATTTCTGAACAATAAATAATTTAATGTGTTGTAACCATATGTATAAACATTTTCAAGGACGGAGGGACAAACAGAGAAGCGTTTTGCCGTCAATTGATTTTACGGTATCAAGGACGCACGAAATATGGATTTTAGCTACACCACGTGTTAGAGATGACATTTAGCAACTGGATTTATTTCTTTTTGACAAGGGCCTGGCAATAAGAGCTTTTGAGTCGAAAATTCGCCGTTTTCTGGCGCACGATTGCAATACTTTCTCTTCATTTCTTTAGAAAAGAAAGTAAGAGAGAATTAAAATGGTTAAAGAAAATGTTTAAGTACTCAAGATCATGCCAAAAATGTGTAGTCAAACAAGCAGGGACAAAAAAAAGTTTATTGCTATGAATTTATGAAAGCTAATAATTCTGTTTGGGAAAAGAAATGAGAAGTGACTCATGCATTGGTTATTACTAATGACTAAGGCATTGGCAATACCAAAGCAAGAGAATCTTGGAAATTTATAAATAATTTAAGAACAAATGAGAAACTCTGTTCAGCCTTACATCGTATAATCCTACAAGAGTACAAAGAATAATATCTAGAATTGATGTAAGACGAAAGAGAAGATTTCATAAATGATATGAGAGAATGTCATGGAAGACAATACAGTAAATGAGATTGGAAAGGCTCTTCGAAATGAAATGGAAAGTCTTCAGACCCAAGTGCAGTGTACGAACTGTGCTTGTATATGGAGCTGTTAAAAATGATCTTAGTGTTACTTCTCCAAAGTCTTTGTCAGCTGTACAATAGATGTATGAAGGGAGACGCCAGAGGACTTTAGAGAAAGTTATTTCTAACATATACAAAAAATGTGGCAGAAAACAATGTGGGAATTACAGAGGTGTAACTGTTCTCTGTAGCATTGGTCGGCTGTATTGAAAAATACTACAATGTTGTCCTGAAATGGCTCTCATTGTTGTGAAAGAACAGAGCGGCGTAATTGATGGACGCTCATATACTGATAATATATTTAGGGTCAGACTAGTGACAGACAATCGGCTTGTCCATGATTTAGAAACTCGCCTAGTATTTACAGATTTAAGAAAAGCCTACGACACAGTTCCATTGAATAAACTCTGGTTGATAATGGAGAAACAAGATGTTAAGAAGTACTTATTGAAAGCTGTTAAAGACCTATACAGGCAAAAGTGTAAGTCAGATTAAAATTGGAAGAAACCTTTCCAAACCATTTTTTGTAAGTAAAAGCTTACGGTAAGACTGTTGCATAGTCCCTACTCTGTTTAAATTATGTTTAAAAGAAGTTTTAAAAAACTGGAGGAGAATAAGTTGCTATCTTGGCGTAAAAATTGACAATTCTATGCTCTACTCTCTTAATGTTGCAGTCGACCAAGTTATCGTCGCTGAAGAGGAAGATTATATTTGTATATGATGCGAAAACTTCATGAAGAGTACTTAAATTGGGGGCTCTAAATACATTTTAATAAAACAATATCTGATTGTAGGAGAAACCAAGATGTATATCCAAAAAACCAGAATTGAAATTATGCCAGAATGTTATCTATTTAGGTACTCAAATAGCAAGAAATAGGGGGTGGTAGTACACAAGACATCCAGAGTAGAAAAACAGGTAAAATAGCTATATGACAATTACATCCCTTAATACGAAATCAAACTCTGAGGATGTTGATACATGGGCCACCACATTAATTCAATTTGTGCGCCACGCTTCGAATAGCTGTTTCGTTTCTCATTGAAGGCATTTTAGAATGAAGATACATTTCAAACTTGCCGCCATGTAGATGGTCTAATCATGTTTAAAAATAGCGCAATTTCCTTCACAATTGACCAGTTACTCATTTTTTGTACAAAGCTCTTTGAAATCGATTGTCAATTGCTTCGAATTGATCGCACCACCTCCTGAGCGGCCGCGACAAAAAATTTAACCACTCTCATATCTCTGAATCCAATTTCTTTTCCCACATCCAACCCGACGAGCTCGCATTGTTTGAAAATCAGAGGAGCCGCGAGCAGTTTCGTAGCTATCGTGCAGAGATGCTAAGTGAAACGTGTATTGGGCGCATGGAAAGTTTCATTTGGTACATTGACAAGCAATGCCCAGCACGTTTCTGAAGTCTCCGTGAACTCAATTTCCAAAACGCGGCAGAAAAGAGGCGTGCATAAGCACCGAGTGCCTAATTCGTAAGGAGAACGTTTATTTTCGTCTAGAGGTAACCATGACAATTTGTTCAATACTCTCATTCTATCGGCAAAGTAATAATCTGTGTCATTTAGTGTCACTTTTCTCCAGAACTCTCTCGACTGATACTATTTATTTATTTACGTCAAAAACAGTTAAAAACTGTGTATGAACTGCTATAGGGAGAAGTTAATTTGAAGTTACATTTTGCCCACAAGCAAAACAAGGGGTCATCTCAGCATTTGCTCGAGGATCAAGGAAACTTAACGAAAACCTAATCGAGATGGGGGTCATTGACCCAGAAGCTGAAGTACAATACTTTTTACATGTTCTTTACAATTATACAATCCAAATGATATATAATACATTAAATGTCATTTTAAAAATTAATATCACTTTCCTTTTGGATGCTCAGTATAGTCTCTAATTGTATAGAAACAGTTGTGCAGCAGAAAAGATTTTACTTGGGACTTAAATTTTTGTGACGCATTTTATCGTTTAATGTCGTCTGGCAAGGTGTTGTAAAATAATGTACATGTATTATATGTAAACTGTTTGTAGTCAGCTGTTGATACTATTATCTGATGAATGTGATTATTGCGCCGAGTGTTGTAGTTATAAACAACGGCGATTGCTGAAAATATATTCCCGTCCTTGAGTCATTTTTGACAAAAAGCACTGATTCATATATTAAGAGACAAGGTAATGGTAAAATACGTAGATTAATAAAGAGAAGCTAACAAGAATTACGTGGGTGGGATTTGCTTATTATTCGTACAATTCGTTTTTGTAAATCTAAAAGTCTGGGAGCTATAAGATGTATTTCCCCAGAATATTATGCCATATCTCAGGCGGGAATGTGTGACGAGCGGCCGTTCATTGTTATGAAGGTATCTGAGGCTGTTCATAAGTTGAAATAGGAATTATTGGGAAATATTGTTTTCTATTTCATTTGACTAATAATTGTTTCAATTAGGAAATCCAATTTGAAATATTCATGATATTTGGTGTATAATATTACCGGTGTTTCTTTATTGCAAAGAATATTGGTTATCCATCAAAATGAAATTTCATTCTGTTTACTAATGCTTCTATGTCATATT
>BOPP01000087.1:4865460-4878966 GCA_017312745.1 Gryllus bimaculatus | reverse complement strand
TACATACTACCGATGTTCCCTGCGTGAAGCACCGCACTACTTTGAGACTATCTACACGTCTCGCAAGTCACGACAATGAATTGCAGGCCCCTCGCCCTAGTGCACCTACTCGCACATGACCTGTCGCCGACGCCGCTAGAACAAGAAAACTGGGCCATTGATCTCCTGGTCTTATATAGGCCCTTTGACGCAACCCGCCGCCCCCATTGCCTCCTCCCCACCGCCGCCCCGGCCACGCTACGCCCACGGAAAGTCCCAGTGCGTCATCACTCCGCCCCTCGTTCAACATCAGGCGATGCCCGCCGGGTGCCACGTGGTTGTCTCCGCTTTGTAGCACAACACGACGCTACAATGTTAACAAATCGAGAAAAATAAGCATATTAAAGAAATGAGTGATATTTAAAAAAATAAATTTGTGTAATTTTTGAGAAACCAAAAGAATAAGCAAAATTGTATGTTCTCACAAACAGTACTATTAATAACATTAATAGTACTATACTCACGAAATACAATTAAGACTAACCGCACGAAAAGTTGAAAGGAACATTTTGGAACCGCTTTTGAGAAATGACTTATGAGCGTTACTGAAAATGCAGAAATTAGAACTCATTTTTATAAAACAGTTTTGAGATTTCGAGAAACGTGGTGTGACATTTGAAGCACATTTACTCGTAAATGCAATAATATTAACACATCAACACTAATGTAAATATTAACGACGTGAGAGACAAGTAAAAAACTTACATTCTCTTAATTTATGAAAAAACAGAATAGTAAGGCAAGATGGCGTGTTGAGACTGCGAAATGTAGCTTAGATGGTTGGGAGAGCTTTTGCAAAAATACTGCTGAGGAAACTGGTATTCGCGTCTGCGCTCTAATCATAAGAGGGGATTCTGAAACGATCAAAATACGAAGACTATTAGCATACCTCGGCGTGAGGATCATTGAGTATCGAAGAAATGGTCAGTGTTAACCTTTATCTTGGCGAAAATAAACGTTATCCTTCCGGATTCCATTCGATATTTATGCACACGCGCAGGAGAACGCCTCTCTGCTATTTTGCCGCGCTTCAAAGCGCAGGCACGCGGAGGCTGCACTATAGTGAGCTAGGAACACCAACGTAGAAATCCCATTGTCAATGCAGCCAATACGCGTATTACTTGGCTTCTTTACACGAGCGAGGCGGTCGTCACAAAAGAGCTCGGCATCTCTGATTTTCGTCTTAAGTGGTAAGAGTCGGGCTCAGAGAAATTGCAACAATGCCCTCTGCTGCCTGCATGGTGACCGAGATGTGGCGCGATCTCCCGGGCATCTTTGAAAGCAGTTCAAAAGTCCGTTTCAAAGAGTTTCATACGAGATGTGAATTATTTTTCTTTGTGAGGGAGTTCGCGAATTTTAGGGTAAATTTTCGAACGCGCGACGTTTGAAATGTGTGCTCTTTGCTAGTAATTCGCCACAAAGACTGGTTATAAATGGCTGTATTCAAGTTACGGCGCCAAATTTAAATGTTTTTTGACTGTCTATGTGCCAACATGGTGTTTGTGTCATATTTTAAAATATATTTAGCACCTCACTACCAAAACTTTAAAGAAAAAATATGTAGCAGCTTTTGAGATTTTTTTAAATATTGCACACAATGGTGCACATAAACTACGAAAAGTGTAAAAACATGTACATTATCTTCTTAAAACAACAACCTAGCATGATCATTTGAAGGAAAAATCTCTGTCTTCAATTTTATAGCTATGCGAAGACGTTGAATAAACTGAAACCTTGGCAAGTTTCAAAAATGCAGAGTTAACACTTCCAGTTTACATAAAATATTAATAAATTGTGTATGTGAGAAGAATCGCTTCAAAATATTTTCAAAAGAAAGTTTCTGAATTTCTCAATAGTTCTCTGTGGCAACAGAATACTGACAAAGAATTACCCCTGAGCCAGGCTCGAAACAGCGGCCCTTCCCTAGGAAATGGAGAGTCCAAACCCGACATCTAATCACATCACACAATCACGGGTTACACAGAGAATTGCCACTTGTGTAATAGTCATAAGTGCCGATAGGCAACAATTGATTTGATGGTCCACACGTTTTTCCTGTTTGTTTCTTTTGTGAAAATAAGCAACGATTCCTGCTCCTGACTATCGAATTCAATGCAAATATGATCACAGGAGCTCTGTTTGAATTTGACGTGTTCAAATAATACCTCAAAAGTAATAGCTTGTTAGAAACACAGAATTTGCAAAAAATATTACGTAGCTTTTTTTAGTAATGCGAGAAAGTATCTGCTGTTTTAGCACCACTCATTTCACATTTTTTCAATTTTCCGTCTCCCTAACGGTAGAACGTAAACATGACTTTAAGAGTATTGTAGAAGAGAAAAGCCTCGGTCGGTCTGAATGCCCGAGGTGATTATTAGCATTAATAGCAATCAGCTTCCGTCCGAAGGGTTGCGGGTTCAACTCGCCTTGCGCACGGTTCTTTGTCCATTGTCTTCAAAGTATCGAGACATATGTTTTGGCGGATGGCCTCGCGTTCTCTGATCTCAAATGAGAGAAGCTCGCAGGTGTGTTGGTGTCTAGTGTATAGTACGCGTCTCATAAGTCGTAAAGGTGAACGGGCTGTCATTTGGATAAAAGCTTTAGTAAAAAAAGTAAAATCTGGTCCTATAAGAAAATTTGGAAAAGTTTGGAATAGATTTTGAGAAAATGTCGTTTCAGCGTTTCTGAAAATACGAATTTAAAGCTCATTTTCATAGAAAACTATTGCTATAGTTTTCAAGAAACTTTATTGAAAACCATTTGAAACACTTCTTCTCACATACGCAATCAATACAGATTAAGCATCTGGAAGTGTCTCTTATGATTTTCGAATTTTCTACTTTAAGGAACTTTGGCATCGTGCTGTCGAATACACAAAATTTGCGCTACGGCCAAATTATGCCCCAAGCACTCTGCACATTCTGACAGCGCTGCAATAAGGATAACGCCATGTCGTTCTTTCGTAGATAACTCTTACAAAATAACTTTCTCCTCCAACTGCCATCGACTGAGAAACTGATTGGCAAGAATGCCCCTAGATTTCACCCAGTGTATCATCACGTTCCCTATCATAGGTGTGATCATCCACAGGATCGAGAGTATTGGCGCAGAAGGCACAGGTGGGCGGGAATAGTCAAGAAGTATATAAATAATGATATCATATTACGATGTAAAATGTTCAGCTCAAGCAGTAGTATTAGTGGTTTTGAAAATGGTTAATGATATTTTTTCACCTAATCCATATTTACTTGCAAAAAATCAGTTTAATATCACCCCTCTTTTAAACAACTTAACTGTGAGCAAAGCAATGTAAGTAGTATGTGAACGAATATTACAAAACGGAGACGAAGAAAAAGTGTGCGAAGACGGCTCCATCATCAAGAAAAATATTTGGGGGTGGGAACTTTTGGCCAAATAACAATGTTCAAATATCAGTGTTTACGAAATTTAACATTTGAGCTACAATTAAACAAGTTTTTTAGTAATAATTTTGCATCTCTTGTGAAAATTGTTATCTTACAATATTCACCTCAGAGACAATTTGTGGACCTGAATCAACCAAGCCGGATTTCTTCATTAATGAAATTCTAACAAACTATTTTATGCATCAAATGGAATTGGCAGATTAATGGCATTAAAACTTGTTATTAAGTTCTATTAAATGAAAACAACTGCAACTCCTTTAAGAAAGACTTCCCCGGGAGAGTGACTATTTCAATAGCGAAGATTGTTTCTAAAATACACTTTCGGCCTTATCTCACTTTGAGAATAGATGCAATTCCATTCTTCCCGGTCTCAGAGGAATGTATTACATTCATCTTTGTAACCGCCTGCAAATATCGTTTTGAAAACAATGTGTTTGTAGTAGAACAAGCTTCTGTGGAACAATGCCCATGCAAATCATTTCATAGCAAAATAGAAAGCAGTAGAGTCCGATAAGCTTTTTCTTTCAATATTAATCCTTATTCGGGCAACGGGGGTCCATTGGACCCTGATGCAAAATTTTCAATATTTGATTTATTTAGTCAAAAACAGTAAAAACTGTATGTGACGTAAGGGAGAGATCATTTGTGCACATTTACTTGAGTTCTAGAATCCATTCCCAACATTTTAACTATAAATAGCTGAAAGATGAATAAAAGTTAAAAATGTATATAATAATAATAATAATAATAATAATAATAATAATAATAAATTTTAAAAATTTGCGAGATGAGCTACATTAGTAGAAACGAGACATTCTTGTTCCCGAGCAATAGAAAACCTATATTTATGGGTAAGCTAACTGCAGATTTGATTTTTCTGCATTGCTAACAAAAGTAACACACCCCAGCTCTACTTCTACTACGACAAGCAAAAGGAGAGTTCAGCAAAAGGTTCGCATAGTGAAGCTACATTTAGAAGCAAAACAAAGGGCCATCTCAGCATTTGCTCAATGGATCAGGAAAACTGGACAAAAACCTGATCAAGGGTGGGGTCATTGACCTGGAAGCTGAAGTACATTTCTAGTTGCATGCATATTACGTCTATTTTTATACAATACAAATGTAAAGTAATACTAATACATATAAAATATTATTTTTCTTTTCGCTGATCAGCATAGTCTCCATTTGTATGAAAACAGTTAAGCAGTAGAAAATACTTTACTTTGACCTTAAACTTGTGTACTTCAATTGTTTAAAGTCATCTGGCAATACGTTGAAAAGTAAGGTACATGTATTGTATGTGAAATCCTTGTAGTTAGCCGATAATACTGACACTTTGATGGATGTGATTTCTTCGACGTGTCTTGAAGTTATAAATATCAGCGTTGCATGAAAATATGTCCCTAACGTAAAGTAAGTCACTTTTGACAATAATTAAGATTCATAAATAAATCGGCTCGGAAATGGTTAGACTCAACGTTCAATGAAGATAGTGTTGCAGGGATCACGAGGATGGCATTTTTTCATTGTTCGAATACTTTTCTTTTGCAATCTAAAGGTCTGGGTACTTCAGGCTGAGCTTCCCCAGAATATTACAGCATATATCAGGAACGTACATTCGCAAAATCCACGCAACGAACGGCAAGGAGGCTCACGGCATTTGAAAGAACCCTGAATGCGTAACAGAATGAACTTAACTTAGTGTTTTATTCTGTTATATGCACACTCAAGTTGAGGTTTGATTGAATTGAGATACTTAGATATGTTACTTTAACATCAGCAAATTGCATATTGCTCATTTTCAATGGAGCATGAAATTGCCAATTTAAAATGCAAAAATGCATTGAAATTATTTTTCCTTCGTTAACTCTTAATTTGTTATTACGAAACTTATACGAAACTTCTGAAAATGGACAATCTTTTGGTTTTTTGGCAAGGAATATTCGTATCATCGGCAGACATCTTTTCCGTTCTTCCATTTTTAAGAGACGACGTCATATCGTTTACGTATAACAGAAAGAGAGTAGGACCTAACACCAAATCTTGCAGGACCCCATGCTCAATTACCAGAGAATTGAAAATAAAAATAAATTATGTCCTTTCGTGTCAGTACAGTATTTCTAAACTCAGTGACCGATGCCTAAGATACGAGATTATCCAATCTAGGGCAATACCACGAATTCCAAAAGAAGATAATTTTGAGGGGAGGATGTTATGGTCAATAACGTCCAAAGCTTTTGAAAAATCTAAAAATGTTCCAATGGGTGCTTCATTTTAGTTCATTGATGCAACAACATCATCAAGAAAAGAACAAATGGCAATTTCCATAGATTATGATTTTTGAAAACCCTGTTGGGAGTCTGAAAACGCATCTTTTTCCCAGGGAAAAGTTTCCATTTGCGTATAAAAAAGCCTCTCTAATATTTTTGAGAAATCTGACAAAACAGAAATTTGCCAAATATTTTTAATTTCATTTTTGTTCTCTTTTACTAAAGTGACTTAAGTTTTGCTGTTCTAAAAATATCTGGAAATATTCCTGTGCAGAAAGAAGCATTGAAAATGTGAGTTATCGGATGTATAAAGGCAACAGTTTTTAATAAACAATCCCGAAATCCATCCAAACCAGATTAATATTTATTTTTTAGTTTACTGACTATTCTGAGGATTTCGTTAGAAGTTTTGTAAATAAATTCAGTGTCGATTCTTTTTTTGTGTGTATGATGTTGAACTTTGTGTTTTCAGTCATTTTGTGTGATCAGCCGCAATTCTAGAAAAGTATTGATTGAAGATATTCGTAACTTTTTTCGGAATATTATCTTCTCTTTTATTATCGTTTAAAAGAACATTCTCTAAAAAATATCGAGATGATGTGGTCGTATTTTTAGCAATATTCCACATTTCATTACTTTTGTTACTAGTATTCAAAATAACCAGCTTATTTTTCATTATTTTTGCCTGAACTATTACTTTCATTAAAATTCTTTTCTATTCTCGGAAGTAGACATGGAAACCGGGTGACACGTTGATGATGATTAGAAATAAAGTAATCCGTACGTGAGTCTTTACACGATCCACACATAACTTTTCCATGAAATGTTTATTTTTTTTCTTTTTAAGAGGACAACACGCGTTAAAATGAAATGAAAGCTTGAGAAAAATACATTATCGTTTTCTTTTGTGTCAATAGCGTTATAAACTATGTCTCATGATTTCTTCAGTAAGTAGTCTGTAAATAATTTTATGTTAGCTTTCGTGAATGCTCTGCAAATGCGTGTATTATTTATTGTGCCAGTGTTGATGTTAATAGTAATTGTAAGGGTTTGTGCTTCGTAGTCACTGTAACCCAGATTATTAGTTATTATTTTACATCTAGTTGTAATGTTGTTAATTATAATTTCCCCTATTACTTTTTGTGATTTCCGTATAAGTACGTTCAATGTAATATCTAAATTAGGAGAATGAAGTAAATTTAAAAACTGCTCTTTTTCATGAGATTCACTCAGAAACTCAAAAGTGAAATCTCCACATACATCAATGAATTTGAAAAAAACAATTACTATTTTTATATACTTGTACACGTACATATAATCGGAGTAATATACGTAGTATAGAGAAAATTATGAAATACTGCGCAAAAAACGGCGGATTTTCGGCAGAAAAATATTCATTGCCTGGCCCTGATAACAAAAAAGTGGATAAATATAGTTGCTAAATTAAGAAAAGACAATCTAACACGTGGTTTAGCGAGGATTCCTGTTTTGTGGGTCTTTGATACCGAAAAATTAATTGACGGCAAAATGTCCGCACGTCTGTCCGTCAGTCAGTCTGCCCGTCCGTCTGAGAACAACACTAGCGACTAAGCAATAAGTAGGAAGATTTCCAAATTGAGAAAAACTCTGACTATCTGGCTCGAATCGAAGCTTTGAGATTTTGAAAAACCTTGAATAATTTTTTTTAGGTACTTTACACGAAGACCTTGGGACATTTTTCTCAATACGACTTAAAATGATTATTTTAAATTTCCTTTAAGAATAGAGTAAAATATAGTTTTAAAGGTAGATGAGGTCCAATTTTCAGGATTAACTAAATTTTCAAAAATTTCAATTTTTTTCCGGCATCTTGCTACAACTGCCAAATTAGATAAAAATGTGTCCTTCATGTAAAATGTGTTCCCCATATTTAGTTCTTTCAATAACGCTATGTACATTTCTTAAACATTTTACAAGTTTTCACGCAATATTGCATGCAATATGTACAATTTTCAAAAACAACAAAAACAAGATTTTTTTTTTGAAACGGCTCCAATTTTTTTCTTAAAACTTTTGGCAAGGAAAAGTGCGTAATGAACTCTGTGAGGTGATATACACGCCATTTTCTTTTTTGTTTTTGCAAAACCTACAAAAAATTAATATTTTAGACCAGCCAGTTAATATTTTCATTCGCAGCGACTTGTACACATTGTGACGTTATTGCATAAAAATTGACGTTCTTTAAATGTTGTCTCAAAGTTTCTAGATAACTCGATAATTTTCTCTGAAAACGAACCCAAAAATCCCAATTTTCAGAAACACTCAAATGCCATTTTCTGAAAAAGTGTTCCAAATTTTTTTCTTCAAACGTCCTGTACGGATAATTTTTACTGCACTGTTTCAGATGACATAAAATTATTTTTTCTGAATATTTTTGTTTTTTCAAAAATTACAGGAGTGTGAAATAACACTCACTGTTAATATGAGCATTTCCAGTAACGTATGTACATTATTGGTTTTGTAAGTAAAATATATTCAAATGACTTCAAATGAAGTATTTCGAATAAAACAGATTCATGTTACGAAGACCTTGAAATTTCGTATTTACACTAGAATCTAAACGATTTTTTCTTAAAATCAGCTCCAAATTATTCAACGAAAATGTTCGTATAGGACTAGGTTTTACTCTTGTGTAATATTCTTAAAGAAATATTTCTATTCTATTACTAAGAAATCGGAGAATTGAGAAAATTAAAACTAGTGGTGTTAAAACAGCACGTTCTTTCTCGCCATTAACGGTAATGTAATAATGTTTGAAATGTATAAAGTAAGGTGAAGGCTCAGATTTTTGCATGAAACAGTTTATTCCGTTGCACAATTTACAAAGCAATCTCTGCTCAAGAATACACAAAGAAAAACCGAAGTTACATTAGCCATACGAAAGTACGTTGCCAAGTTTAGTGCCACCAGAAGATGTACCTCTCGAAGCCAATTCACAGTATATCCAGGAATAATCACAGAACTTAAACGCGGTCAACACAACTGTCACTTAAACACACACTTGACGTCTTAGCTCGGACGCAATCACTTCTGTCTGCCCGGATGCCGAGAAGGACTCGCCACCGCAGCTCGCTACTAATTGGAGCGGATAGTGCCCTGCTGCCTCTCGCCCTTAGAACAGAGCGCGCTTCAACTTCAAAGGTAGCTGTGCATACAGCACTATGATACCACAATTTCTCTCCGCATTATTTTTGTAAAACTCATTTGAAATAGAACATACGGTGCGAAAAATAAGCAGGATGCGAGAAAGTACAATAGTCAAAAGTTAATAAATAATACGATACTGATGACGTTAGCAAAGAAATAGATCGAAAAATATCTGACGGTGACTATCTGTGAAATATCTGACGGCACGTGTGAATGACCGATATACACTAGAAATAAGAGCCCGAAGCCTCTGAGCCAATCAACGTGAACTGATTTGTCAAGCCCAAGGTATTTGTAACTTATTCTGTAATTGGCTAGTCGTAAATACCTGAGGGTGTGTTTTAAATGCAGGTCGAGTAACTCATGTTATGAGGATATTTTTATCCTGTATATTTCACAATAAGGTAAGTTATCACTTCTAGTTAAATAATAATAATAATAATAAAATAATAAATAATAATAATAATATATAATAAATAATAATAATAATAATAATAATAATAATAATAATAATAATGTCTCCCAAAGCCCAGCCCTACGTCGAGCAATTGAGAACTTAGCCACGTGGGAGACGGGCAACGTCAAGAAAATTTTGGTGGCAAACAGGGCGATGGCACACCCATAGAGATATGGAGACACGGAATATGTGTCGTAAGGCTCGGAAAAGCAGCCGCTGCCTGGGGAGCGCCGGGGCACCTTCGGAGCCACCGCTGGAGGTGACAGCATGCGAGCCGGTGGTGATCAGGAAGCTGAACAGGCGGGCCCTGATCGGGGATAACCCCGAATATACTACAGCCGAAACATAGCAGCACCCATCCATCTCCACTTATAGCTGCACCTGCCGCAATGTGCTTCCCAGAGAAGCAATCTATTGCTTCCAGAGACCACTGCCGCAGGCAGGCAAGGATTGAAGTGGACTATAGAAATAAATACCTTCATCATGCGTGAATACTACACCATTACCAAAATGGAGATGACACTACGGCCTACCGACAAAAGTTACATCAAAATTTCTTCACCGTTCCCTGATTCTGAAGTTAGTGAGCAAAGAATAGCGGACCAGCGTCGAGCAATTGTTCAGAAAACATCTCCTCTCTGCACCAGATTTGGAAGCAATCAAGGAAAGAAGTGAGAAACATGCTTAACTCGCTCAGAACCTAGTAATCTGAGGGCAGGGAGATATCAGCTGTGGCAAACTCAGGATGACAATGGGACAAGCATGTCAGAAAGTATGGATGATAAGAGTAGAGAAGAGGTGGAAATTCGCAATGAATTTGCAGCGCAACTTGCGGAATTTGAAAGGAACTGACCCACTGAAACCGCTATTCTCATTTCCCAGACAAAATTGCTCGAAGAAATTAGCAAGAGCAACAGCGTCTTGATGAGAAAGTACTGCCACAACATCTACAACAAAGACCATCTTTCCGAAGAAGACAACAACAGCAAATTTATTGTGCAGCGGTTGTGGCTTCAAGATGTAACGGTTCCAAGCTTTTCAGCCGCGAGCAACTTCCCACAATGATCGAAGTGAAAAAAAGAATGCCACCTTGGAGAAAGACGGCTGTGAATAGATATAGAAAGCACTGAGGAGAGATATTGGGTAGACTCACACAATTTAAAAATGAAATTCTCAGAAAAACTGAGAAGAAAGGTGAATAACATCCTCATCCAATACAAAAATTCATACGAAGCACAAGCCCCCTTGAATTCAACAAAAAAAATTAACAGAACATCCTTGACACCGCTAAGAACAAAAGTTTTTCGGCGTTAACTAAACGCCTTCGACGCTACAGGAATTGCACTACGAGGAAGCAACAGAATTCTCTTATTTAACAGAAACCAGAAAGCAATTCTACAGAATATGTCAAAGGGCAAAGGCTTGAAATGATATGGAAGAGTCAAAGCTTCCTCAAGGCCAAAATAGAGTGACGTTTTGGAAGCCTATCTGGTCATCTAGCTGTGTCCACAAACCCAGATATGACGTGATTGAAATGGAATATGACAGACAACCGAGATATCCTCTAAAATGTGTGAAACAGTCATCACACCATGGAAATTGTCCAAGCAGCTTGAACAAAGCAGCATAAGTGGAAGCACCAGGCAGTGATGGCCGCTCCACAATTATTGGCTCAAAAACTTTACCAGCACTCAACCATCATATAGCTATATAATTCAATATTTTTTCAACAGTCCAGAAATCTACCTCACGCTTCCTCACTGAAGGTAGAACATTTTTGTTACAAAGGAGGTGACACTAAAGAGCGCTCTCGAAAGTACAGGCCTATAACCTGCTTGAAACTTTCTCCAAACTCATAAACATCTTGTGTTTCCCCGCAAATGATGATGACACACTTGAAAACAAACATCTTAGCAAATGAACAGGAAGGATGTAGACGCTGGATTCTCAGGGATGCAGGAGCAACTCATTATAGGACTCTGTAAATTATAGGGAAAGTGCTTGAAAACAAAGGAAACTATGTACGCATGCCTACATAGATTACGCATAAAGCATTCGACACCGTGCCCGATTCTTGGCTCCTTCAATGTTTTGGATGTATACAAGGGTCCACCCGTTTATGTCAAAACTTCCTGAAAATGCGATGCAGTCGATGAATACAAAACTGTATCTCTCTAATGGAAAACAATCGTCCAACACAGATACTATACACATTCCGCCGAGGATTTTCCACGGTGACTCTTTAAGCTCTTTATTGTTCTGGTTTAGCCTTGATCCCCTCTCTACTCTACTTAATTCATCTAATTATGGAATCGCTCTTAAAAGGGGAACTCACTCTTCTTCGTGTTCTCACATCTCCTTTACATGGATGACCTGAAGCTCTTATGCAGACACTGAAGAGTCATATGCGGCAACTAATAAACGTGACGGAGAAGTGCACTGACGACATTAAGATGAATCTCGTGGTTATAAGTTGCAGGAGAGTGAAATATCCATTCGGGTCATATGGAAGTTATAAATTTGGAAATTGATAATGAACCAAAGATTAATCTCATGGAACCCCATGAAACTTACAAATACTTGGGTGTCCAACAATCACTCTGAATCAACACCACTGTTACTAAGAATATACTAACAAATGAAAGTGTAACGATTGCATGGCTCATTTCCACAAGCACCTTGTTTAGAGCACATCAATGCGAATCTCCATGGCAAAGAAGAAAGATGTAATAGCCTTATAATGTCTCGAATTCATCAACCCACTATAATAAAAACTTGAAGTCTGCATAGAGGAATCCTTGAGAGGAGAAACCTGCCTGTGATGACCGACTGCCTCACTACGCAGAATAGAGGCCAAGAACACAGTTTTGTTATTTGTATTTCAGACAATTTCTATTACTTAAGTATTTTAAACTACTTGTATAATACTCATAACTTTTTTCTAATAAATGTTTGTTCTGGGCGTGATTGTTTAATAAAAAATACGTGTTTACAAACGCATTTAGAATATTAATATCATAGAATTCAGAATTTGTCAAACACCTTTCAGTTGCAATGGACTGACTCCTTTAACTGTGGCATTTTTATAGAGAGAGCAGGCATTTTTTAAAACTACATTTACAAAATGTACTGAAAGGCATATCTATATTGTAAAAAGTTGAATGAGTTTATTCATATGCTGAAAAATTATAGACATTTTTAGAATAAAACAATTCACAGTTTTACTGAAACATTTTCGTTTTGATGGTGTTAGCGGCTTTGGCTTCTTGAACGCCAAAACAGAGAAGGTAGATATAGAAGAAGCAGGGTGATATGGTGAGAATAAGTTAGATGTTGGATAAGTAAATTAGATTATCGGTGATATGAATAAAGAAGCATTTGCTCAGAGTATCTTCTAAGGTCTGAGTTATATTTTCCAAATCAAAAAGCATATGATCAACTTTCGCAAGAACAAAAATATTTTCGGAGTGATGAAGTACGTGACTCATGGCAAACTAAGAATTTCTCATTTATCTATGCAGTTTGAAGCGATTTGTTTCCGATTCCGCGTTCTTATACAACTTTGTGTTGTTTTAACTTGTCTCTGCGGGTGCCGTTATTACATGACAGTCTGCCGTTGGATAGTCCTCTGACTAGTATTTTTAGCACTTTAACTTAAATTTAGCTTTGTAGTGGAGCCAGTTCAGGGCTGGAAATATTTACTCTCAGTCCTATTCACATTTATCAGCATTACATTTTTGCTTGAATACCCTTTCATGGTTAATACATTCCATCCGCCAAGGATCGGTAAGATGTTTTTAATAGATGAGTGTTCATATACATGGTGCAGACAAGGAGCGAAATAGAGGATGTATTTGTTCCTGGCAACTTTTTTTAACATTCAACTTTTTTTACATTTACAATTTAACAATTTTCTTCTAAAAACATAATAAACTCTGGACGATCGTGCTCATTGCATTCGTGCCGCCGCACAAGTTTTAGGTTCTAAATTCACGAACAAAAACATTTTTTGGATAAAATTATATTTCAAACGATGGTACTCACCTCGCTCTTAAAAGTGACCACACCTCAAGACTCGAAACAACGCTGAGGATATCCTCACGATACGAATTAATTATCAATTTTATTC
>BOPP01000087.1:4812473-4865435 GCA_017312745.1 Gryllus bimaculatus | reverse complement strand
GTCTGTAATTTTGAATACATGCCGTATTGTCAAAAGCCATCTGAACCTTCAGTAAAGCAACCACACACTTGGTCATCATTCTGTGTGTGGTTGACATACCAACCAGTAAATACTGTGAAAATGAAAGATGATGATAATGATGATGTTAATAATAATAATAATAATAATAATAATAATAATAATAATAATAATAATAATAAATGTTGCGTATTGTGCAACACAATTTCTTGTTGTTGAGTAGTTATTACTGCTCTCAGATATAAATGTATTTTATAACAGAGAACATTACTATTTAACATTACATGTATGTATCAAGGCGGTCAGTCAGAACTTTCGTTGGCTGCGTTACAATGAATGACCATTGTCAATTGTCACTGACATGACCAATGAATGATCTGTTACTGATAACTCTGTTAACATTAAAATATGGCAAAAAAGTTAGAAAATAGCATTGCTACCAGTAAATGAACCGCTTACAATTCATGCCAGCCATTCATTGGAAAACAATAGTAATTTACTGGTTATAACGTTTAAATGCCTGGATACTAATAAGGAAACAATAACAACTGTATTCCAAAGTGGAATAAATGCGAAAAGTAGAATTGGAGATCTTACTGGGTGTGTTGAGATTATTATGAGACAACCAATTTCTTGCAAAGCAGAAAACATACATTTGACTTAGACCACACTGCAATTCTGTCTCAATAAATTCATCTCTTCAAATCTCTTCAAATTTTATTCATTTCTTTCATTTAATTCATCTCTTCAAATTTTATTTGAAGGCAATAGAAAAGTGATTACAGAAATCCATCAACAAGATAAATATCCCGAGTAAATCTTCCAAGAAAGAAGAAAGGACTTATTGCTTGGACGTATTGGCTTAACAACGAAATGAGAAAAACCCTTTCTGTGTTAATAAGAAGCCTACGGTTCAGCATATATGTTACAAAATTGTGGAAATCATTCTTGACGTGTTGAATTAAGAACTGTAAAACAGTGTAAATTTTTTCAATAAATTATTGATTAGTTTAAAGATGGAAATATAATCACAATTAATAATTGTAGGTTGGCGATTCCTTTAAGAAACAATAATCGGTTTCAGATAATATCGTACTTAAAAATGTATCTCCAACAGGAAAAAGTGTCGAAGATAAACCAGTTAACTGGCTGACAATGAGATTTATCCAGAGTGAGAAGGTTCAACCATTTTCTATCAAATACAAATCTATAATCTTAACAGAAATGACTTTTGATGAATGAAATTTATATCTAAAAGAAAAATGGAAACAGGTGTTCTTCCGAAAGTCTGGCTAATATTCCACAAGACCTTGTTTAGAGCACATCAATGCCGATCTCCATGGCAAAGAAGAAAGATGTAATAGGCCTTATAAATCTCGAATTCATCACCACTATAATAAAAACTTGAAGTCTGCAAGAGGAATCCTTGAAGGAGAACCTGCCTGTGATGACGACTGCCTCACTTACGCAGAATAGAGGCCAAGAACACATTTTTTATTTGTATTTCAGACAATTTCTATTTTATCTTAAGTATTTTTAACTACTTGTTATAATACTCATAACTTTTTCTAAATAAATGTTTTTGTTCTGGGCGTGATTGTTTAATAAAATTACGTGTTTACAAACCATTTAGAATATTATATCAATAGAATTCAGAATTTGTCAACACCTTTCAGTTGGCAATGGACTGACTCCTTTAACTGTGGCATTTTTATAGGAGAGAGAGGCATTTTTTAAATACATTTACAAAGTACTGAAAGCATATCTATAATTGTAAAAAGTGAATGAGTTTATTCATATGCTGAAAAAATTATAGACATTTTATAGATAAAACAATTCACAGTTTATACTGAACATTTTCGTTTGATGGTGTTAGTCGGCTTGGCTTCTGAACGCCTCAAACAGAGAGGTAGATATAGAGAGAAGAGGGTGATATGGTGAGAATAAGTTAGATTTGGATAAGTAAAATAGATTATCGGTGATATGAATAAAGAAGCATTTGCTCAGAGTATCTTCTAAGGTCTGAGTATATTTTCCAATCAAAAAGCATATGATCAACTTCGCAAGAACAAAAATATTTTCGGAGTGATGAGTACGGTGACTCATGGCAAACTAAGAATATTCTCATTTATCTATGCAGTTGAAGCGATTTTGTTCCGATTCGCGTTCTTATACAACTTTGTGTGTTTTAACTTGTCTCTGCGGGTGCCGTTGTTCATGAAGTCTGCCGTTGATAGTCTCTGACAAGTATTTTTAGCACTTTAACTTAAATTTCACTTGTAGTGGAGCCAGTTCAGGGCTGGAAATATTTACACTATCAGTCCTATTCACATTTATCAGCATTACATTTTTGCTTGAATACCCTTTCATGTTAATACATTCATCCCCAAGGATCGTAGATGTTTTAATAGGATGAGTGTTCAATACATGGTGCAGAAAGAGCGAATAGAGATGTATTTGTTCTGGCACTTTTTTTAACATTCAACTTTTTACATTTACAATTTAACATTTCTCTTCTAAAAACATAATAAACTCTGGACGATCTGTCTCATTGCATTGCGTGCCGCCGCACAAGTTTTAGTGTTCTAAATTCACGAACAAAAACATTTTTGGATAAAATTATATTTCAAACGATGGTACTCACCTCGCTCTTAAAAGTGACACACCTCAAGACTCGAAACAACCTGAGGATATCCTCACGATACGAATTAATTATCAATTTTAATTCATATGGATGTGAGCATACGCTTTACTGAGCCCAGGAAAGTAATAATTTTTTCAAGTTGGAGAAGTTACTAATTTTTTGAGAATATTCTCGGAAAATTTATTCATATGCTACCAAGCATCAACTCAGAAAACGCCAGTAAATAGCGCATACTCATTTCTATTCATACCATCCCATGTTCTACCCAAAATAAAACTGTAGAAGCCGTATTGAAGGGGAGTACAATACGGGAAGTACTGCTAGCGAATATTTGAGGACTTGCAATGGGTTAAATGAGAGAGAATATCAATTCACTGTTCCCTGGCAACATTTTAAAATAAAGAATATTCCATAAACAATCGAGAAGAGATATCATAGATGTCTTAATTAAACGATATAGGATTTGAGAGTCACTTCGTTTTATTGAGCCGCAAGTCACTTGAGTATCAAGTATGACAATCGGGATTAATTGTGATTTGAGAGTTAATTTCACAACAGTAAAAACGTCAAAGTCCCAATTGGTCATTTTCAAAGGAAGTAAAAGGCGCCTTAAACGTTTAAATACGATCCCTCTACTAATTTTCTGCATTTTACTTTTTGTTACGGAACACTGTTTCTGATTGCAACCCACGAGTTCTGAGCACCAAATAACAAAAGGCCGAGAAGGGTTATTACTAGCATTTTTCTGCCAAAGGGAAGAGAAACGGGCATTAAAAGTGATAAATTACAACTGAAAGAGAATTATTACAGAAAATCTCGGCTCGCAGGACTGGTTATCTTAAGTGCGAGGACGAAAGAGTCTCGTTGTAAAGCCCGAGATCGAAACACCATTGTCATTTGATTCTGCAAAATGGAGAATGTCTAAGCATTCATATTCGAAAAGTATGCAAATACTAAGAACAATTTGACAAGAAAAGTTTTTAAAATGTTATCAATCAAATATTGGCTAAAATGTGACAATTTTTATACATAAATTACATTGAACTGTGTAAGAATATTTCCTAAAGCTGTTTGGATAAACTTTCATTATTGACTCACATCGAATAGTTAGAAATATTATAAAAGGGAAAGCATTTAATTTTCTTTTGTCCATTTTAGATTCCCTTAATTAATTATGCAGACTAAGTAGTTCACCTCAAATTAATATAACTAATATTTGTGCTGAAACTACTTTAAATATTACTTTAATACACTTAATTACTTTAATATTACTTCCTTCTTGTCTGAAAGTGTGTGTATTAATTTACGTTGCTGTCTGCGTAAATTGTGATCTACATCATACTATTCGAAGATGACTGGAGTGACAAAGATTTCTGTACTTTTAACAGGCGTCCGAATTTTTCCATATTATGAATGTAATATTGACCGATGTATCGAAAATCGCGAACCAACTGAATTTGCATGTTGCGATTTCTACAGATTACTATTTCGTTAATTGTTAAGTCCATTACTTTACCAAAGGACCAAAATGGCTGGGCAAATATCATGAAAATTTTAAAGAAATATTTGACAGCAATCCAAATGCATAATTACATATTAATCATTTACATTAATTTTACCAAAAAGGCGATTATTTCATCCCCTATTTATACAAATGTAACATGCATTTATTTTGTTTTTACATAACTTAGGATTTGAAACGTTGCAACTACATAAAGGAGTGCCGAATCTACCGATGCCTATCAATTTGTCTCGACCGTCAATAGCAAGCTCCCAGCGCCCGCGCCCGCGCCCGCGCCCGCGCACTGCGAGTCGCAAAGGAAGCGCTGCTGAGGCTGCGGGGCCTCCTCTGCGCAGTTTTGTGAACGCACGGAAAGGGCACTGCACGTTCACCACTGCGGTGTATCCCTGCCCTTTCGGGAATCCAGGGCCAGTCTTGCAACATAATAAATACAGAAGGTGGAAAATGACTAGCCACTATACTCCACCCGCTGATCGGTTTGCTATGAGGCGAACTCGGAAGCGAGAGTTCTCCGATTCAGCTGATTTTTCAACAAATTTAGACAATACTGTGAATATGAGCAATCAGCAGTGGCACTGATAAGTCGCGATGTAAATTTTTAATGGGAATGTGTCTAGGGGTGCAGTGGGCGGCCCTGAGGCATTCGTTTTGAACTACTTTTGAGCAGTTTATTCCAATGTGAGGGGCTTCGCATATAAAGATGAGGGTGGATGAGCGTGTTGAGATGCTTCCTATGTAATGCGTTTTTCTTCATAAATCACAGATTTATTAACTCATGAAAGAAGAAAAATCTCCCATTCATTTGCAATAACTCGAATTGGCACAATAAGAATGCAACTGCCCGCATCATTGTCGCCATTCTCTTCCAAAGACATGAAAACACGAAATATTACCCATCTCAAAAGCAGTATTGTGCATTATACATTAGGAAGATGACCGTTCAGCAAGCTTCGTTGCTCGTAGCCGTTTTTTATTGGCCACGGAGCGTTGAGCGGGTTGCATTGGGCGCGGGTGTGAAGATGGCGGAGGGGCGGGGACGTGGGGCTTCTGAAAGGCCGGGGGTGTGCGAGTGTCCCGGGCGGTCGGCGCGCATCACGTGACGGCGCGGCGGCGGAGGCGGGCGGCGGAGGCGGAGGCACGGCGGCCACCGGCGCCCGCCCCGCCAGCCTGCCACGCGCCGCCCCTCCGCAGCAGAGGCTCCTCACCGCACGAGCCATGCCCACGCCCACTGCGCACGCCCCGGCCGCCGCGCGCGCGCCGCGCCGCCCCGCTCGCCCTGCTGCTCGCCGCCCTCCTGCTCAGCGCGCAGGTAAACGCAGGGGCCTTTGTCGCCTCATCTCCACAGGCCCAGTGAGTGTATACAAATTTATGCGGGTCAAATACAAACTAGTGGTGTTAAACCGGACCAATTTCTCGCTCCTACAAGTTTTAATGTTAATTTACCGTAATTTCTGTCCACATTAACGCATCTCCGTCATTATTCATTACATTCCGTAAAACTCATTACAAATCATAGATCACTGGGTGGCAACTTTTAAGGTTACATGTCGCCATTAGTCTTCTCCCCCGCAAAGTCTCTACGCTTCTTTCATCGTCCAGTGGAGGAAGAAGGTATAGCGCGGGCGACGAAAGAGACGATTTTCAATTTAGCTCGAAAGCTTCTTTTAAACTTGAGGATCATTTACGTGCAGTAATTCTGCTACATAGGACAAACGGATTTACTTTCCCTTCGAAAGATGGGGTTCGAAGGACTTTTTAACTCATAAAAATGAACGACATTGATTGGGTGTGCATTCGCAAACTTGGATGTAACAGTTCAATACGATGTTTTACCACCGAAGGCTCCAAGAGCGCCCACGCCCTGCGACGGTCCGTGAAGCTCGACATACGGCGTAGATTTGCCCTTTCCGCTTCTCCTGTCGGGTGAATAGATCGTCTGTTGTCACCACCCTGCGAGGATTACTGCCCGCTGGCCCCTGGTTTGAAGTCGGAGCGCAATGTAGTGGGTGCCGTCCTCCTTAACCTGTGGCGGTGAAAGTTGGCCCGACGCGTGCTAAACGGCGAAACGAGGTGTTTGTGCTCACTTTTTCTGAGGTTAAATACGAGGCTCGCAAATCCTGATGGATTAAACCTGCTCACCCAAGTACCTCGGAAAACCTCAAAGTAGCGAATAAGTGTCGCTGTGCCTTTACAAGCAATAAATGCAGCAGCAGAATAGCTAAATCTGTTTCATTCTTTAATTAGTTGCTTTCTAATTTCGTTTTATCTTCCATATTACAGAGAATTAGGTAGAGTAACAACTCATTGCTTCATGGTTGGTCATCCGGAAAGAGGGAAAATATCCAGCAGAGAATAATAGAAATTAAGCGGAAAAAATTGTAGACTTTTCATTTCGGAAAAAGAAAGAAATAATGTTATGATGTAATGATTTCTCACTGGTTTTTTAAATACTAAATGCTTTAAAATTTCAAATTTTGAATTGTAGGTTCACTTTAACACTACAACGAAAATACAACTGTTCTATATATTTCGTCTGGAAAACATTTATTCTTTATTTAATACAACAATACATTTCTATACTGAAACACTATTTTTTTATAACTGTATAAAAATGACGGATTTTGTGCATTGCTATCCGTGCGTGAAGTTTGTCATTTTTTAGTATCCAGTAAAAAAGGTGGTTTCCAAGGCAACTGCTTTGTTTCCGTCAAAAAAGTCCTTCGAGCACGGTGTTGGAATACTTTCTTTCGCGTAGAAACGGCATTAACAACCTACATAATAATAAAAAAGAAGACAAACATTTTAATTCAAAGTGAATTATCTGTACACAATACATTTTCATTTATTATCCACTAGTTTTGTAATAAACATTAATTGAACGATTAGTGCAATTAATAAAATTATTTAGTAGTTAAACAATATTATATAATTATAACATTTTCCTGTACCCAAAACAGAAATAACTTTCATTTCTTATTTTACTAATATTTTCCTCCATTGTTCTTTGTCTTCCCAATCGCCTACTTTTAATTTGTTATCTTTCATAAGAATTAATAAATAAAGAGTATATTCTTAACGAATTATTCTTCCGATCTGGTACTCTCATGATACGCTCTGAATCTTTGTCCTCAATATTATCTATTGTCACATTCATTATTTGTTCTAGCATGCATGCACCAGAAATTCTCAAGTTTAAAACATCCTGTAAGAAAATTTAAAAATATATTGAAACTTTTAAAAATATTTTCTTCCAAGTACGCTAAAACTACATTCTCTGTTATTTTCAAAACATTCATCTACGCAAACCAATCATAAAACTGAGTATAACATTTTCCGTATATCATTTTTTTATTTTTCCGTTAGCATATTCGAAATTGCAGATTTTACACTTTCAAGTAGCTATCCATACTAAATGCAGTAATTCGACCACTGCAATTCAGCCACTTCACAAGGATATATAGAAGCTAAGAAAACAGACGTGCCCCGTAGCAACACTTCCCCATTCATGGCCTCCATGTAACATAATGCTATTTCCCGAGATATCAACCACGTTATTCCTCTTTTAAAAAACATTTTTCAAATATTATAATTTTTATACAGTGGTAGAAAAAATGTTCATAATTCGTGAGCAAAGTGGTAAGTGAGATCTCATGGTAGGAATGATTTTTTTTTGCCGAGACTGCACGTGGAGGCAAAAAAATTCAATATCGAGCATGAAAAAAACCATCTATTTTGTGATTGTGAAGCACTACCTGAGATTCAAACTAACGTCTTATTTCTGATATGGATTCTGGTAGTTTATGTTTTGTTCTGGTAGTTATATCATATTCTCCACTTAAATTATCCAGTGCTTTTCTTTTACTATTAGAATAGTTAATTAGACAATCAAAAAACCATTTTGTCGACTAAATATTTCAATTTAAACAAATTTTAACAAATCACTGCCAATGTAAACATTAACTGTGTAAGAAACTATTAAACAATACATTTTCTTAACATTTTTGAAAAAGCCAAAGAACACACTTAAAGTAGTGGTTTATATCTTCTTATGAAATACATTTAGCACTATACCTATCAAGGGCTTAAAAATATTGAGCCGTTTAAAAAAAATGTTTTTGTTATTCTTCATTATTGCACATCTTTCACGCAATATTTAACAAAACATATTAAAATTTTCAAAAAATGCATTGACTTTATAAGAAAGTGGAATTAAAGACAACAAATTTTATTATAAGTTAATATATTTATTTTCATGTTTTTAGTTGTAAGACGCTGAAAAAATTTCAGACTTTTGCAATTTTCGAAAATTCGGAATTAACAGTAAAATCGGACACATGCCACCTTTGTACGTGTATATCACTCTATTCTTACCAGAAATTTAAAGAAACGTTAGCAGTCATTTTGAGAAAATTTGGAAAATATCCAAAAGGGCTTCATGTAAAGTCCCCCAAAATTAAAAGATATTAAAAATCGTAGAGTTTCCAGTAAGACCAAATCGACCGGGGAGTATTCAGTTAGTAAAATGCCTACGCATAGTTAAGAAACTCATGTTGTTCGTCGACGGCAGGTAGACGGACGGTTTCGGTATCAAAGGACCCTAAATACGTATTTCCTTTGAAATCTCGAAACCAGTTTTCCCCAGCATTACATTACAACTTTCTCAACCCTACATATATGACGCCGTATACACGTAGTGCGTTATCAAGAAAGTAAATTAGAGATGCAACAAATGGCACATACTTTTTCGTACTAGTTAGTTTTCTAGTTTAATTGGCCTGGGCTAGCTTTTCGGTCTTGCCATGACAGCTATTGCCGCCCAAAGGACATTAAAAAAGTTTATCATTTTTTCGCTTTTCTAATAATACCACCGTAATATTACTTTAAGAATATTAAAAAAGAATATCAACTAATCCTTTCTGGAAAATAACGTTGAAAAATTTGCGACGTATTTAAGAAACTTTCTTTCAAATATTACTATAAATGCGAAAATAAAGCTCTTTTACATGTACTTATGTTGATAGTACGTATGCCATGGGTGTTCTAACATTACTTGCATTACACAAATTATATTTTTGGTGTTAATGAAGCGAGGTATGTATCGTAATAACTCTTATTACTAGATCCCGGAACATCATGCAATAAAAAATCAAAAAATATGAATGCAACCATGCACTTAAAATTCGCAATATATGCACTTGAACTAATATAGCTAATATATGCGCTCAAAATTAAGAATAAGCATTAAAGAAAAATGTAGATAACCGTTAACATTTATAGGTCATTTTGTTCTATACAGTAGTTCAAATTATGCGCAATAAAAATATGCTTTCCAACATTATTATTAAACAAATGTTAAGCGAGAGGTCCCATGGGGCCGAAGCAATAAAAGCGTCAACGTGAGGTTTATTTCGAGAGCGCATTCGGCTTGACGCTTCGCCGTCATCAGTCTCGTTAGATTGTCGAAAGCCATTGAAACGAAGAGAAACTAGAGAAATTCAAAGGCATTTAAAAAATGGAAAGTAGAAATGTAGAGCGAGCGTGACAAAGAGAAGAGCTGTCGTTTGTTTCAATGTAACAATGCATATAGACAGACGGGTTTGTGATCTTGGAATCCATCATATATTCATGCTAAAATAGTCACTAAATCAATTATTTTCTGTTGTTGAAGTAATGTCATTTTACTTAAAAATATAAAAATATTTCATATTTTGCATGAATGTTTTCAGTACGTACTACAGACATGAGTAGAAACGAACTAGTGTAAGGGGGCAAGATGTAGGAATTCATCGCCCAACTGTGCAGTTTCATCTGCAATCTCTTTAATAACCCGTGCGCTTGCGCTCGTTCATGGACAACATTCGCCGACCTCGCTGCGCAGCGATAGGCGCGCGTTTATTCCTCCCTATCGCTTGCCTGCGTCACCGCAAGGAGAGTCGCATCTCTAGCTCAACTGCGGTGGAAGTGGTTCGAGTCCCGATGTGGGGGGATTTTCGAAACCAGGTAGAAGCTAGACGTCGCGTATTGACAGGGCGGAATAACAGCATATCTTTAGTTACAATGCTGTAAACGTAGACATGTCGCCCATCTTTCAGCTTAAAGAAACTAATTTAGGAAGCCCAATTCACATACTATTCAATTCGTAGCAATCACGTACAATTCAGTCTTTGCATATGTAATCAATGCGAATTGTTTTTTCTGCCAATGAAATACCGGCTTAGTTGGGTCAGAGCGCCAACTGATTCACTGCAATTCTTCTGAGCCGACGGTTCTAAGGCTCGAGTCTCGACGGCGGCAGGATTTTCGACACCAGCTACATACCTAGGTCGAGTTCAGCCGCTGTCTGAAGAAGGTTCCAGTAGCCGATGGTCCTCCGATCAAACGAATGTCGTCGTAGATCGTGGGCAAACGGCCACGAATCGTAAGCGGTCTTTCTTCCCTCTTCCTTGTTCTATCTTCACTCCATGCTCACAAACATTTTCACTTACTTTTACCACCCTACTCCACATGCAAGGAGACCAGTTGAGAGCCCGTAACATGTCTGAATGGGGCGGCACTCTGATGGTGAAAAAGACGGGAACGAGTACAAGAATACATAATAAAACACGCACTACACTTACGAGAATAATGACCAAAGCAGTTGACGCGCACGAAAACATGAATAATGAAGCAATCTAACAATTACGAACTTTGTTGGGCACAGAATTTTTCCGATATCAATTAGGTCTACCCAAATTCCTATATTTGATACAGGAATATTCGAATTATTTTACTAACGATAGTAATGTAATATTTTGTAGAATGTACATTACAGATACTTTCTTAATAAATATTTTACTTTATTGCCTTACAATGTTATATTTAAATGTAGCAATGCTTTCCTTTACTCATTGTAAAAATGTTATTAATATCTACATTTGGACGGAGGATTACTCCATAGTGCACTCAACGCTCCTCAAGGATCTAGGAGACGCGTTGCGTCTATACACACGCAACAAATGGAAAAGAGAGATGTAGAGAATATGACAAACTTGTTTCTGAGTTTTTGCGATATTTTGGAGTATGTCATTATAGAGTATATTTCAGATGTAATAGTACTAGAGTAGGAATGCAGTCGGTTTATAATTTTAACATCTTTGGTAATTGTAGTCGCATATTTTCCACCTCTATTATTGATAACTTCAGTATAGATTTTATAGGAAACGTTGTTTATATTTTCTATTGCATCAAATTTTATTTTCCTCACACTTTTAGCCATTTTATCTGGGAAGTGTCTAGTGATAATTCTGCTACTATGTCAAGAATGGTCCATGTTGGTATACTATTATTTTTTTCCATTAATATACGTTCTTGAACGTTTATCTGTCTCAGTAAGTTTTTTTTATCTTTGGTATCCACTGGTGAAAAGCATTTTTGTTCTTTGTAGTAATTTTGATGTTTTGGGTACCTTATATCGTGGAAGGTTACAGGATTATTTGACTCTGCTATTTTGATGGTATATTTGAGAGTTAGCATTTGTCTACAATGAGCTAGAGTTGGTTCTTTAACTTTTATTAGAATGCTGCCAATGGGGCGGGCATGAAAGCAGCCGTTGCTTATTCCTAGATCTTTATTGTGTATAACATCAAGTTCTCTAAGATCTTTTTGCTAGCTGAATCATATAATATGGATCCATAATCAATCTTGGATCGTACTATTGCTTTGTAGGGCATCAGCTTGAGATGTTTATCTGCTCCCCAGTTATTATGAGAATTTCACTTCAGTATGTTTAGTCTTTTCTTGCATTCCTGGACTAAAATTTGTGTAAGCCCTTTCCAGCATAGATTGGCCATATGGTACCATAAAAGTTCCTGTGTCACAAATTATGCACTACTGTCTCAAAGGAGAAAACTCTCGGTGTCCTAATCAGCCAGCAGTCAGTAATGGAACTGTGCAATCATGCAAACACAAAAACACAGTGCCTACTGCAGTTATGGAAGCAATTAAACTAGTTTTTAAAAATGTTGTTTCCACTGAACTTATTACAAGGTGCTTGGGAGGGTATATACAAAACTCAAACGAGTCACTAAATTCTAAGATATGGAAGATTTGCCCTGAAACAGACTTTTGAGGGAAACCAGTAGTGAAAATTAACTAATGATACAGTTGTTACATTTAATGAAGGCAAGAATAAAAGTTCTGAGTGAGATGAAAATGGTGCCAGAATAATTTTGTAAACGTGCAATGCATCAGATAGATTTGACTAGGTTAAAGTCTGCTGAGAAAAAACATTGCACAATACAAAACAGGCAAGACAATGCAGAAAGACAAACTAGAAGTAACCCAGAAATGAACAAAAGAGGGAACAACTTATGCTGCAGGTGATTCTAGCCTGTAATGATGTTCTCACAAGTATTGTACGTAGACCTGTATTTTCATTGCTCATTTCCCGAGTTTAATTTTTCAAAACCATTTCCTTCATAAAATAGAAACTTTTTAAGAATTAACTGAAATTTTTTGTGCATGTTTCCTGCATCCATATCTACATATATGACTACAGTTATGCTTCTCTAATGCATCATTTGCATGTAAAAAAAGTAATGTGAAATATACACTGAAATAGTGTTCCATAAATTTAAGTAAACATATTTCTAATCTCTCTAGAATGTTTGTAGTGGTCATACTGATAGATGTAATATGTAGCTTTGAAATTAAAAAAAAAACTATAAAATCTTGAAAACTTTCTAGGTTATCAAGGAAATGGTGAGATATTGCATTGCGTAACCGTGTTATTATAAACAATTAAAATCAACATTTAAATATTATTTCCAAATATAAAAATAAATGTTTTATATTCATAAAGAGGTCTTCAAAATTTTAATTTTCATTTAAGTATACCTTTTAAGTAGAGAGGGAAAAAATACCAAATATAACCAATTTTTTAGTATGTTAACCTGTACGTGGTCTCTTGGGTACAGAGGATGTCAGGGTGTGTTAGGTTACATAGGTACTGTATACTTCTAGTCTGGGGTAAAAGTTATTTTTTACATTCCACTGAATAATTTTCATCGATTGGTGTTGATTTCTATTCAGGAGTCTGTTTCAGTACTTGATTCCTCTGCAGAATGAAGTTGCGAGTTTATTTTCTTGATAATTATGGTAAATCTGCCTTTTATGGTTTTGTTGGAGAGATGTGGATTTAAAGTATGCATCATTTTGGTGATGGATGATAATGTCCTGTGAGTAGTCAGTAGGTATATGTAGAGATTATTAGCACTGAAAAATATCTCTAAAATGGATTTGAACTGTTTGTAATTAATGGAGTAGTTATTTTGAAGGTTTTCAATGAAGTGTTTGACTCTTCCATAATTTTCTCTTTCTTCTTTTTTGGTTGCTTTGAGACTTCTTCCATATTATTTGTTTCAGTTGTATTGCTTTCAGAATTGGAGGGAGACGAGGAGTCAGTCTGGAGGTATTAAAGTGGTATTGGTATTAAGGGGCACTGTTGTCATTAGGTGAGATTTCTTCATTGTTTTAAGCTTCATTACTAGATAATACAGAAACAGGTGGTGAGAGATCAGTTGTGGGAACTTTTTTTGAAAGGTCATTGTGACTGTATATCTGCAGCTTCAGTGTTTTTTCCACTGATTGCGGGATCTGGCAAGTCACAAGATATTTCCATAATAAGTTCAGATCCCATGGGAGCACTGCTTAAATTGGTAATGTTGATTAGACGTGTTAGGGGAAGAGCATTGTCCGACTTAAGACTGGTAACAATTATAGCAAGACATTTTATCAGTTGTAAAAAAATATCCTTTATGTTGAGCCATCTTAATACACAGTACTGGATTCAGTTAGTAGATCCACATCTTAAGGGGCAACATACCCTTATTTGTGGTAGAACTCATAATGTGGGAGAACCCCCGTCCAGGAATACCAGCTTTTACGTATGAAATTTTAGATGCTTTTAAAATATTAGATGATGGGACAACGTTAGATATAATTATTATTTTGGCCTTTGTTACAAGTGGTCTCAACTTCAGTTCATAGTTTTTGATTTTAATAACTTCAAGGTTGTTTGTAAGGTTGTCAGCTACACTTTGAGAGCTTAGAAAGATATACACTCTTATTTGCAATTCTTGATGTGAACCTTATTTCACTGGCGTCAATAATGTTTATGTAATCTTTAATAGTGGGACCTTCTTGTGAGAAGATAATAATGGCCTGGTCCTTGGTGGGAAACACTTCAGTTAAGATGACATCTCCGCAAGTTTTTTGATTTGAGTGGGGAGTGAGACCTGAAGTGGCGGTGTTGAGGTTATGGAAAGCCGTGATGTCTGGGGGCTCTATTCTTAAGAAGGTTAGCCGCTGTACCAGCTAACCGTTGATACAGTTGATTTAAGACTCATAACTCGTGGAACAAGAGTATTACCAATAAGTAAATGTCACTAAGTTTGCTGTCTGAATGACAAAATGATAACAACGCGATCGGAGCAAGATGTCTTGGTCGGGTGCTTCAATGGAACTCAGGGATAATTTTATTGCCTGCTACTTTGTTTGTTTTTAACTTCTGGAAAGCCTTTTAAACTAGTGGTGACACGGAATGACGCATTCTTTCACGTACTAGTTAGTTTTCTAATTTATTTTGTCAGTACTAGCATTTCGGTCGTGCCCCATCCTCTTGACAGTTGCCATCTATCACAGCTTAAACATTTTTCCTCATTTGCTCAATTTATCGATTTCCTAATGGCAAAACCGAAATATTACTCAAAGAATATTACAGAAGTGTAAAATCTCCTCATATATGAAAATGTTCATGAAAAAACGAAGTCGCTTTGATAAAAATAGTTTTTAAGATTTACTATTATTTTGAAATTAGAAGCTCTTTCTGGCTTTTCGGCAGCTTGTACAACCATGACTGGGCACTTGACAAATCCTGGAGTCTAGGCGAAGCGGCTCTTATCATTGGCTCTAAATTGCAGCCTCTTCCCCCTTCCTTCCCTCGAAGATTTTCCTTCTCGTTATCTCAAAGGGGGGAACAATTTCTGAGGTGTAAATGACATTGGTGACGCTGTCTCGCTACCGCGGAGGGAGACGTAAGAGGAGAGGGCACGAAAGTGAGTGGGAATAGAAGTGATTGGTTAGCGCGGATGCGAGAACCAACAACTGTCAATTCCATTGGCAAGGCATCAGAACGCTGACGAACCACACTGCAGTAGGACACGGGAAAAACTATGGCATTTTTTGAATTCTTTTACCGTGAAAATTAAGCCTAATTTGTGGTATCTATTATTGTGACAAATTTAGCGTCGGAAATCTGACAGTACGAAATAAATTCGTTTCTTATACAATTTTTTAAATTATATATTTAAATTATAGTTGCAAAGCAAGGGACACGAATTATTATAGTAAAATCATTTACGGAAAACACAATAACATTTAATATATAAACATTTCATATCAAGCATATCAAAATTCATGATTATACTTTTAAAACAATTTAAATTGTGACGTTACTACACCATTATTCTCGATATGCAAGCAATGCACATACTTTGGTACGCATCATGGGACTGAAATCGCCCACTTTTCTATATAAACAGGGTTCAACGAAAAGAATGTTTTCGTTAATTAAAGATCACTAGCGGATATCTCGAGTAAACGATCATTGCAGTATCGTAATTGTTAATATTGTTTACACAATCTTTAATAATATTTAAATGTTATAATCCGGGGAAACGAACTAGGACCATATGTGAAATATTGTTGCAAAAATATAATTGGTATTATTTACAATAAATTTGTCAATAGTTGACAATTTTCTATTATTATACTGAAGAGGTTACCGTTATCCCTTCCCAGTGAAATTATATGCAAAATTGTAATAATTGATATTGTTAATAAACTTTGCAAATAATATTACGAGTATTTATTTATTTGTAGAAATCTTCACTCAAGGTAACTATTATCTTATATGTTTCATATAATCATCTGCTGAAAGACGAATAAATTCGAAAATCTAAAAAGTTATGAATCAATGTGTCTTTCTTAAAACGAGCTCTTAAGACAAAGTAACTAACAAGTCATTGAATAATCTTTAAAGAAATTCGGAGTTTGTTGTTACGATATGTTTATGTCGGTACGATTTTCCAAATTCATTTTTAAACTGAACACAAGAGTCCTCAAATGTATTGTCTTCCCAACTTATTTTAAGTTTCAGTATGCCCACCAGAAAGAGTGGCTGGAGTATTAAGCTCGATTAGGGGAGCTCGCTCGCAATCCAAAGTAACTCCGGGAACCTTGACTAGTGAAATTGAAGTAAGGCACAGTTTTAATAGCAGAAAACATATCGTCCTTGTTCTCTAATGTTAAATTGTGGCAAAATTTTAGCCACATGAATATTTTCTGGTCAGCAGACAAATCCCATCCCACGAATGTGCACCTAATCTTATAATACATTTGTGTTTAGGTCACGCGTTTTAATGAACTCACAAGTAACAAGTTCCCAAAATTCGACTCTTCCTTTATAATTTACTCAAAATGCGATTTCATGCCTTCTTAAATTATCTAAAAAATGTGCAATGTGCTGAATGTCTTGAGTCTCTTTACAATTGCATAGCGCAGTATTATTGGCAAAACTGGGAAAGATGTGACGGATGTAAAGATTGATTTTATATCAGACGATTATGATTAGGGTTTAAGGGCGCTTCAAAGTCCAAGGCCATTGTACCCCCATATCAATTGGTTTGGAGTTTGAAATGAAGAGTTCTGCCACTCTATCATGCACACAAAATACAACGTTGGTGCAGGTACTGCCATAGGGATGTCAATCTCTGGCTTTCTAGTCGCCAACTTTGCTATCTGGCCAGATCTCAGGGACAAGGGAAAAACAAATTAAAGTGATAGGGAATTAAACGTTGTCTTCGACGTATTTGATCTTTATGTATTAAAGGAATCTGTAGGTATAATGTAGTAGTGGAAATATGTCGAGAAAATATTCAATGTATTCAATGCTCTAAATACCGAAGAAAGAAAGATTGATTCATTAATCTGAACTAACTTTTAAACAGTTACAGTTACTTTCTAATCTGATTACTGCATTACTCGGCTCTAACTAGGGTTCAAATAATAATGGAATGCTCAGTGGCTCGTTCTTTATTTCGAGCGCAGGGCCGAGACGTCGGATGCATTCACTCACCAGGGTTCCTGGTCGTCGTTCTGGCGTTCGCCCCTGGCCGTGACTCCCATATCGCCTCGCCTCCCGGTGCTGCTGCTAAAGTTCCTTCAAGTACGCGGTCGGGTAGCTCACTGCTCCTCGCTGTCTCGCGTATCCAAACATTTCCTCTCTCAATTACTTGATGTACAAATGGGAAGTGAAATCATAGTAACATTGTTCTATAACCATATAAAGAAACTGAAAGAAAGAACAATCACGTGTAAATTACACTTTTGTTTTATGCGCGTGCTCTGTTTTCAAATAGTTCCGTTGTATTTTACATTACGCGCGCTTTTACATATTTCTTATATCTTCAAAATTACAGGTAAATTTCATTCACCTCTTCTGAATGTCTGCGAAGTTTCCGTACTTCGCACTCGCTGCAGTTTCTTCGCCGTGTCCGTTCGCTTGCTTCGCGCTAAAAAAAGTTTCCGCTAGGGCCGGAAGTATCGCCTATTGCGACACAGGCGAACCCTTTTGTTAACTTTGCGACACCAGGCGCGCGTCTTTTGAACTTACGTTTCTAACCGGCGTGAGAAGAAAAAAGTGCACATTTTCCCTTGACATAGGAAAAACGGGTGGTCACAGTATTGTACTTGTAGGTAGACGCCACAAATAATTCAGTATTTTGCAATTGCGAAAATTCAGTGTTATCAGTGAAAATCAAACCTATGCCGCCTTGATAAGAGTACTTTACTCTATTATTGTAAATTTTTAAAAGTGCAAATATTGCACGCACTATAGTGCAAAAACTACTACTTTTCGAAATGTAAAAGGCTTTAATAAAAGAATTAATTCCGGACAACAAATTTCATTTGAAGGAAAAATCTCTATCTTCGATTTTGTAGTTGAAGGCATTGAAAAAAATATTCATACACTGAAAAAAAGGAATGGTTGAGGCACAATGAAATACGGTTCTCCCGACCAGAATCAATAGTAAAATTTGGCCTACTATTTTTGTGGTTGACGCACTGTAGGCGCCATCTGTGGAGCCCCATGGGCCCCTAAACCATCAGAGTTTTGCTTTGTTTTATACCTTTAAATTGTAAATTTGAATCCAGAAATTGTTACATTAATTTTTTTTTTATTGAAAAATGTGAAAGCACTTTCATTATTTTTGTTTTGAAAACTTGACTATAAAAGCAGTTGCTGAATAGAATTTGATACATTACGATTAAATTTGAAATATATCATTTTTTCCAAATACTTTCTGCAACATTTAATAGCAAAAAGTGAAATCTCTTCCCTACCCAACAAAAATCAAAACAAAATTAAGCAAAATTCAATTATATAGAGTATTTTTTAAATACAAATGCTGTTAATTCATTTTATGTATTGTTTTATTTGCTCCCTGGTTTCACTTAAGTCATTGCAACTTGTTGCGCACAACCATAAATATACAATCATGAAACTTATTTATTAGTTTTAACCTTTACTCATTGATAGTTGTATGCTACAAGTTGCAAAAGACTCCAGTGAAACAAGGGTCTGAATAAATTAATGCAATACAACTCAATCACATTAATCTGATATCTGTTTCACAGGCATGTAAATCATAATCAGAAAAATGAACCAATGTGATAGCATTTGAAGTACATTAATTTGGGAAATCGATATGAGAAAAGCATTTGATGGATTTATTAACAAATTCCACGTAGTTTTTGAAATAATTATTTACATTACCTTTTTACACATTTTCGTAATGAACAAATAATAGTTCATAATCGCCCTAGGCCACAAAAAGTAAACATTACAATGAAGCCAAATTTAATTTGGTTATCTACGTTCTAAGAAATCCTGAGAAGTAAGATACCAGTTTTGCATCTGAGAATGCTGTAAATTTGCTGACACAGTAAAAACCAGCCATGTGTGCACATGAACATTTTGGAAGAGGCACATAGTCCTGTGTAATAAAAATATTTAATGCAGAGCTTACTCCTTTAGAATATGAAATACACTAAAATCAAGGGGTCACATTAAAGTCCAATGTATTTATGTACATTATTGCTACTTCCAGGTCTCTCAGTGTTCAATGAAGTTCAAACTAGTCTAATCAAATAAGATTTGTGGTCCAAAAATAGTGAGTCAGGAAACAATGTAAGCCTTCTTAAAGAAGAAATAATAATTACAAAAGGAAACAGCTTTTATAAATGCATTGCTCATGATTAGTTCTTAATGTCAAAACCAAACTATAAATGTTCCAAAATTATAAAGTTTTAATAAAAAAGCACAGTAATTAAATTTTCACCCAATTTTCATATCCCCATTTCTCCTTTCCAAAATGTTGTATAGTAAGGCCAATGTTGGCACTGGAACATTAGAATAACATGTTCCGTGAAACTGGATAAAAAATGTTATTGATGACTTTTTTCATAATAATCTGTGACAAAATCAATTCCAGCAGTCTTCAAAAATTGTTTGTTTCAAATTTTCTATAATACTTATTACAGAAAATAAATTCTCACATCACAGCATGAAGTGTGGATTGTTACATGGGGTACCAATTACATACACATTACCAAGTTAGCCTATATAAAAATTGTTAATACTTAGTAATTTCTGAGCGTGACTATTCTGAATGTATAAAATAAGAACAACCAAAATTGTTCTATAAATTAAAATTCAACCCATCAAAGAAAGGAAATTTCATATTTTGTTAGATCAAGCTCCAAATTTCAAATTTCATAAATATGGTTTTCAGAAGTAAAAACAATTGTGTACACATTCACTCAAATAATCATTTAAACTAGTAACAAACCATCAAAAAGATTATATTAAAAAATTAAATTAATATTTCAATATTTGTAAAAATGTGAGAATAACGAGTTTTGGCAGAAAATGAGGGACATGATAGTAGTATGAAAATAGTTTTTACAAAAAGTGGGTCCAGAGTTATCTTTACTCTCAAATAATATGAAACTTAATTACTGAAATTAAGTTTTAATTACTTAAATAGGAGGCCCAGATATAAAGTATGCATCCCCAGTTGTTTTAGTCTGCACATGCCTACCACAAAAACTCGTATTACACAATGTAAAATCCATGCAAATTAGAAGCTTGTCACATACACAATTAAAAATTTACATCCTCCAAAAAAAATTAAATGAGAAAAGTTTTTTAAAAATATAATTGAGTTTTTTTAATATTATGATGTAAAGAATAACAGGTGAGCTTTCACATTAAATTGGGTACAATGTTAATTATTTATTTTTGAACTCTGGTCATTTATCTTCCTTAATTCTGGTCATGGTTCTTCCTTAATTTAGCCAATATTATTAACACCAATTTGGCTTCTTCATTCTAAACTGATTTTGTAGAGGGGTTCCACTTATACTTTAGGGAAACAGAACTGTCACTGAAGTGTAAATCTTCATTAAACAAAATTATGAAATAAATTTGGATTTATTTAAATGTGGATGTTCCACATTAAAAGAGAGACTGAAAATATCAGAAAATATAATTTCAATAGAGACAACCAAATCAAAACTTGTTTCTTGTACTAAAATGTTCTGTTCTGAAGAAGTGCTTTTTATCAAAAAGTATTGCTACATATTTTGAGAAAGATATCTTTTGACATCATGTGTTGGGCACACATTTGTATTTTAAAAACATACTTTTAAAGGTGAGAACATAGTAAACCTATTTTCTCAATTGAGAATCATCTTCTCATTTCATAACTTACCAATTCTAAAAAAATATACTCAATTCCTCAAAATTTTTCATTGCTGGTCCTGACCATGAAACATTATGCTATGAATTAATAATTTTGACTTAAAAATTAAGCCAATTGAGCAAGAAAAACTGAAAAATACGCAGTAAACACAACTAAGTGCCCCAAATGTCTAGAATACACAAAAAATGCATTATATGTCAACTGTTTTCTATCTCAGACTTAATATTTTGCTGTAGGACATATTTTAAGTTTCAAAGAGATACCGGCAAAAAAAAATTTGCAATTACATGAACGATCAGAGCTTTAAAAATAACCATTATGCATAGAAAGTATGGATTCATTTCTACAATTGAGAAAAAAGACTAATACATCTTAGTCTGTACATTGTCAGTATGTTTAATTATTTTTATTACTAATTTTGCCTAAGAATATAAGGTTAGAAAAATTATGTTTTTTCACATTTTTGCTGTAGTCATTAGCATGATAATAAATATCTTTCAACAGTTATGAATATTAATTCTTACACTGACATTGAAAGTAAGCTAATGAATTATTTTAATTTTTAGGTCTTAAGTTCTACACTGGAAATACTTACATTATTAATAGATTAAAAATGATTGAGAAAATACAAGACTAAATGCAATCATTTTTGCTTTGCCAAGTGGAACATGTTTTAGATAGAATTATATAGGAGTGCATAGAGAAAACCAGGGGCCTGGGACAGTTGATCCCCTAGGGCCCCTCATTTCAAACAGAAAATTTCCTTGTCACCCAATTCATAAATAGAATTAATTTCTCAATGCAGCAGAAATAACTTTCAAGCATTATATTTTGATTAGAGTTTTATATTTTTAAATATATTGAGTGAAAAACATTTTGGGGGCCTGAGGCAAGTTGCCCCAGCTGCCCCCTCCACATACACACACAGACACTTGCTGGCCACTCCTGTAATTATATGTAGCCTTTAGAACATAAAATATAATAAAGAGAATGACTTGAAAAAATTGTACATACGTAGTTTTTTAAATTTAAAATACATTTACAAAGAAACAAAATAGTCTTATGAAAATAAAACATAATAATTGGCAAATATTTTTTTCTGTAGATGCCTGTAGTAAAAAGTCAAATTACAACTCAATGTGAAAACTTATGGATTTTGCAAGTGTCACAATTCATACATGTTAGCCTGTGTTCAAATTTAAAAGAAATATATCTTATCGATATTCAATGAGAAATATTGCTTGTATTAAACTTCTAAAATAAAAGATTTTATATAATTTATGTAGGTAGAGCACTAAAGTCAGTCTTGAAAACTAGAAATTAATACCTTCCTAAAAAGGACTTGAGGAATCAATTCTCTTAATTTTTTTTACACTGAAACCAATGTCTTAGATAAGCATTTATTAAATTTGAAACGATATGAATTAATGACCGTTTTGAAGAGACACACAGTCAATGCTTGCAATCTTCAGAATTATAAGATTACTTTTAACAAATATGTCTGCAAAACTATTCATTCAATTCACTTGAATCCTGAATATCTCGTAGCGAGTCTTTTACTGTGGCTGAGAGCAAGCTTCATTTTGCATACTCTGGAAGATCCATAGAAATTATTTGTAACCAGCAGTAAAAAAAATAATTAGAATATGCTTTGGATGTTCAATATAATTAGACTGCCAGATACTTGAGTACTTTTTGATAGAAAGATGCTGAATACTAAATCAATATTCCTGAGCACACTATTGTTATGACGTGTCATACAATTGAATTGGCAAAGGTGTATATTCATTATAATGCCACAATAGAATTAATCTAAACAATGTGCATGGTTTTAAGATTTCACCCCAAAACCATGCACACTGTACACCCTGTATACGAAGGCTGAAACCATTCATATACACAAAAAACTTATGTACAAATAATGTGATTAACTTACTTCATACATTTTACAAGAATTTATAACCTTGGAAATGTATCATTGTTTTGGTTTACATTTTACTTAGATGTAATTAAATGGTGGAAGCAATCAATTTTTCATTTCACAAATGTAAATTTAAGCAGTAAAATAGCAAGACATCCTTCTGAACACATTCAAAACACTACATTAATTGTTTAAATGAATCAAAAAGAAGGGATGAAATAATTAAATACATATTCCTGGCAGTTCCACAATTCTCGTCATTTATAAATTAAAGATATGAGCAATTTCCTTAATTAAAAATTGTCCATCACCCCAAAAAATTATATTAGAACTACATAGAAAGTGCATCAAAATAGAGCAAAATAGTCAGTCAGCATGACTACCACAAATAAATTACAGTTGTCAACTAAATTCACTTCTGTATTGTATTCCGGTACACACATTAAAATGGTGCAGAGCAAAATAACTTTGACCAGAACTCCTTAAATTCAGAAGAACAACATGGAAGGTTACACCAAGTAGGTCCTACTGAGGATGATGTGTAATGACCAAATCACATGCAAATTAATTTGATTATTTAAAAACTGCATGTATTTACTCAATAAACACTCACCATTTAATAACTGATATTTGAGAACATCAAGGAGATAAAAATTCTGCAGTTGCCAATTTTATTAACATTCTGAACAAGTCATGTTTTCTGCAATTCTTAGCTGAAAATCTGACAAGCAGACTTCTTTCTGTGACATTCTTCAACACTTCGTACACTTCACATATTTATTGCAAATTACTTGCACTAGATTCACATACACATTCGTTAACCGCAAAATGCTAAACCTGGAATGAATCATGAATTACACGATGAGATTAGTTATTTTGTTCGGGAAGAGAACAAGACCAAACGCCTCACAAGACCAAATTACCGCTCACCACTGACTATGACAATAAGCATTCTCATGGGAAGAAATTCTGCTTGCAGCAGATACTCATCTCATTATTACGTCCCTTGTAAACTCAAAGTAAGTGAGCAAGCTCTCCAGAGGCTTACTTTCCGTTGATAAGACACAATGCTTCACACTTCGAACAGCTCGGAACGGTGACTGCTGCTCAAGCATTGCTGGGCGAATATCCCGCCTAAACTCACTGACTCACTGCTCCCACTTAAGAATAAGGGTGGTAAACTGTTCCACACCAAATAATACTAATTCCTAATGGCCGATGCTCGTTAGTGGATACAGTTAAGAAGTAATAAGAATTCGATGTTTGGTTCTGAGCCCTACGTAACATTCCGACTGCAGTGGCTTGATTAGCACTTACAATGAACAATGGGAACGTCACCTATGATAAATATTGACACAAAATAAATTTGGATCGTCTCGACTGCAACACACGTAACCATGGATTTGTGGATGAGAAGAAATAATGTTTTTCAGTGTACTTTTAAAATTTTCGAAATTTCTGAGTTAAGCCTGAAAATTAGACCTATGTCGCTTTTATAAGTGCGTTACTCCTTTCTTACAAAAAATTTAAAGAACAAATTTGGAATAGTTTTTGAGAAAATTTTGAAAATGTTCATGTAAAGTACCCTCAAATCTTAAAGAATGTTTTTCAAAATCTCAAAGCTTCGACTCTAGCCAAAATTATTATAAACATTGTTTTTATTTGCAGCACAACATACAGATAAAAAGGGTAATTTCACAAATAAATGGGAGATCCAAAAATAAATGCCATCCAATATATCTCATTATGAATGCATTCGAAAGAAATGCATTACCTTACAAAAATTATTAAATTTGTTCAAAGATTGGCTGCCCTAAGCTACCGAGGCAACCAATCCTTTGAACTGTTGTCATGAGCGCGATTAGAACAGCTGGGTCCTGCCAGTCGCTGCCATTATGAATTGTCAGCTTTCTGCATGTCACTGAGGAGGGGAGTGAGGAGTATTGCATCTGGATCGATCTGCTGCAGGTGCCCGTATGATATTCGATCACTCCCGTTCGCGCTTAGGTCTAGGCGTTTGGCCACTTCCTCCTGTGAAAACTCGGTCGTGGTTAATGGTTTACGGTCGTCGATTGTTTAGAAACACGCTGGCGTAGTCGTCTTCTTTTGCGATTGGCCATACATGGCCCAGTGAAGAATGAAGGCGGGCTACTCCGCGATGGGGCATCTTGTCCGTTTGTTACAATGATACCCGCATCGCTTTCTTGCGCTGTATTTTTATGTTCCGTCGATTTTTTTTTTTTTTTTTTTTCACGTGGGTTGGTGCGGCTCGTCGTTTGCTCCTGCTAGGCCGTTCTTGGCGCGGGGAGGGGGGGGTGGCTTACTGCAGACTATCGCGTCGTCGTGGTTGGCGCGTTCAGCTGGCCGGATCTTAGGGCATCGTGAGCCCCTGGCGGGCGCGGGTGGTCGTGGGGCATCTACGACGTCTGCGCCACGTGGTCGCTGACTGGTGGCCATACTCACCAGAATATTACTTCTAGAATTATTTTACTCATCATTCATTCAACTTTGTCCGTAGCCCGTAGTTGGTGTAAAAACTGTATATATCTCATTAATTTCAACCAGAAATAACGCCAAAACTCCTCGTTTTCTCAAAAGATTTTATTTGACCTTTTTTAAAGAGCTAATTTTGTACAACAGACTTTGCCGGAAAAATACCTATATTCAATTTTACTAGTTTCAAAATGTTTTTTTTTTTAATTTTCAAAAAACCGAGCAATATCCGAAAATATAACTACCACCATATTTTTTATCTTCTCTTATTACATAAGTGAAGAAAATTCATAGAAAAAAATTTGAGTGTTTTTTTAGTATTTTTTAATTTCAAAATACACAGAAACTACTCGTTTTTTCAAAAAATGTAAATGCCCATTTTTAAAGAGCAAATTGTGAAGAACAGACTTTGAAACAAAAATATATCTCTATTTTTTAAAGTTTTAAAAATTATTTTTCCAATTTTCAGGAAATCGGGGATGTCAAAGAAAATGAGACCTGCGCCATTCTCTTATTCGTCTTTTGCACTATTCAACAAAAAGAAAATTTAATAAAAATTTTGAGCTTTTTTATTTTCTTTTTTTATTTTGTGAATGTGCCAGGGCTTCATGTAAAGTTCCCCTCAAGATTAAAATTTCAGTTTCAAAGTCCAGGGTCCGCGACATCAGCTCGAACGGTTGAGGAGTATCAATTTTGGAGTAAAACAGCTAAACACTTTATGCGTTAGTGTTGTGCACAGATGGTAGGACGGAGAGACGTTTTGCCTATCCAATTACCCTTGTGATAACCCTTTACCAGAAGCATTCTCCGTTAAGAAAATTCATTTAGAGTATTACTAAGTCAATGTAGGACTTAAGTAAGAATAGTAGGTTATAAAGTGAAGCATCAGTGATATATGTGAAGTGAAGTGTCGTGCAGTGTAGAGTAAAGGATTTTTTCCAAATTGAAGAAACTCCTGTCCATTTGGCTCGAGTCGAAGCTTTGAGACTTTGAAAAACATTCTTTAAAATTTGGGGGTATTTCACATGAAGCCCTCCAGATATTTTCAAAATTTTCTCACCAACTTGTTTCTTTAACCCTTGAGTGGTTGAGTGGTTTACAACTGTAGTCCATTTTTTAACTCTTACCAATATTTTACGAGCAAGTAATTTATTAGTTCAATTATGAACGAGTATCAAACACCGAACAGTAGCAAAATACTATTAAATTTATTAGAATGTTGCCATGTCACAAATTCTATGAAACGCTACACAGAAATGCATGTACAATGCCTTTAAACAAATAGACTCAAATATGGACGAGTAAATATTTGTTTTTGGAAAGTCTTGTGCACTATATGTTTTGTGCACTTGATATACATTGCATTACGATTGTTAAATAAAATAGTTCGACAAAATTGTTTAAACTTCTTGAGCCTCTAATCTGAATGTGTTTCAATGTGAATATCCCTCAGAGTTTCTTAATAAGGCGCAACATAATTTACGCCGTTCGCCCGTCGTCCGTGAACACCACTAGCGTCTAAACCATACATACTTTTTTTTTCGAAAAGGATACTTTCCGGTCGATGGCTCGACTTCTAGTGCATTGCGATTCTGAAAGCATTCATTAAAATTTGGAGGTACTTTACATGACACTCCTGAGATAATTTCAATTTTTTTTCAAAAATGGCTCTAATTTTTTTTAGATTTTAAATTTTTTGAAAGAATAGAATATATGATACATAAATTATTATGATGGCATACATGCGTAGTTCCGAGTTTCAGTTAACTCCGAATATTCGAAAATTTGTCATCTTACGGCTTATTCCTAAGAGTACAAAATTGAAGATAGAGATTTTTCCTTCAAGTAATGTTTTTCTTCATAATTATTAATTTCATTAAGATCATGTACTTTTTTAAATAGTAGTTTTTGCGCAATATTGTGTGCATTATGAGAAATATTAACAAATAAAGATATGGGATTTTCGCAAATACGACCCCAGATTTGTTCTTTAAACTTTTTGTAGGGGTAGTGCTAAATTTACTCAATGAGATGACTTAAACGTCATTTCGCTGTATTCCTTCGGTTTTTCAAATATTCGAAAACGTATTTTTTGACTTGTCTTTCACGTCAGTAATATTTACACTAACGATTATTAAATTAGATTATTTTAGTTATGAGTACATTTGCTTTGAACGATGTCATATAAATTTATCGAAACATTACAAGTTTTCTGTAAAAGCAAGCTCAAATTTCTGCAATTCCAAAAACACTCAAAGGACATTTTCTCAAAAAGTCTCCAATTTTTTTGTTCAAACGTTTTGTATGGATAATGCTAATTTCACTGTTTAAGATGATATAAAATTCATTTTCTTGTTATCATTTTTTTAATTACACAAATATATATTTTTAATATCTTTACGCCGTTAATGTACATATTTACAACGATTTGAAAACATTATTGCATTTGTGAGTGAAAATGTGTCAAATGACTTTCAATTAAGTTTTTTGAAAACTCATATTTCGGTAAAAAAAAGGGCGTGAAATTTCGCATTTAGAAAGACGCTTAAACGACATTTACTTGAAAACAGCTCGAAATATTTCAACGAAAATACAGGACAGGGCTGTCCAATTTACGACCGCGTTCCGCTCAGGGCCCTCCATTGCACGGAGCCGCATGCGGCCCCGGGAAAGAGCCTCGCATCCATGTTGGGCGAGAACATTGCGCATAGAGCGTGCGCTCTTTCGGGGACAGCACTCCCTTAATCAAGAAATAGGGTAAGATCAGATTTAAGGATTTTTTCTAGAAAATTTAGGAATTCAAAATTATATTAATGTGTTTCACTACGCTATGCATGGTAGAGCCTGATGTGATGCATGGTTCAATCCCCCCCCTCGTTTCACAGCAGCCTGGAAAAATGCCGAGATCATCAATACTGGCTCAAGTGTGGATCGCCCTAGTAATGAAAATGTGGTGCGCAACCATATAAAATGTTTTAGGTGTGGCCCTTGAGTCCTTGCAAGTTGGAAATCCCTGATATAGGACGAGGTATTACCGATCTTAAATATTATTGAAGTAGATTCGGTTCTATCATTAGAAAATCGAAAAATTGAGAAATTTTCATAACAATGTACTTTGGGTCGCGATAGATTGCAGCTGACAATAGTATGGAGCAAGACCGAAAAGCTAGCCCAGGCCACAGAAATTAGAAAATTAGTATGAGAAAGTCTGTGACATTCTGTTGCAGTACTAGTATATTTAGGTCATCCTGAGAATGGTGACTGCTGTTCATAGTATTTTGTAGTAAGCCATGATTTATTAGAACACTTGTATTAGAATAATACTTATTACTATCCTAATTCCAGCTCAAAGTAGCTGCATTGAACTCACGTCAGTAATTCAAAACTGCGCAGTGCGAAAATGGCGTCCGGGCGTTGGACACGCCCACTAACTGCTCGCTTTCTCCCCCGCAGGTGTCTCCGAACGACGCGCGCAGCTCGAGTACGTAAGGATGCCGTGGCCGCAGCGCCGCTCCGCGCCCCACCCTTCCCGGCTCCTGCGGCGCCTGAGCTCCAGCTCCAGCAGCGGCGAATTGGCGACGAATTAGCTTAGTTGCCGCTGTCTGGAGGATCATTATTCTAGTGGCCAACTGCTTAAATCGATAGTTTTCCATGCTTTTTGCAGCAAAATTCCCGAACAGTACCCTGACTCAAGGGCATAGTACAGTGCGAGATCAGTTCTTCCTCTTCCTTGTCCTAACCTCACCCATACTTACACACTTGCACTACACTACCGCGAGGGAAACTAGTCACGGCTGAGGAGATGTCGCGCTGGAAGATTCTCGGCGGGGAAATCGCCCGTAAGCCGTCCTGGAGGTTGGCGCCGGAATTCACCATCTAGTGGCAGAGAAATGCCGCGTCATATTCCTAGAAAAATCAGCTTTGGACTCCAGCGAGTAAAAGTTCCACCGATGAAGCAAGTCTGGAGCCAGATAAACATCCCAGCCCGTCTTACGTTTCCATAAAAAAAGTAAAAATATTTTGAACCTAATTGTCACAGGTGTGACTAGACCCAAGTGATCATAAAGTGATTCTTTTATAGGTCACCACCTCCTCTTTGTCCAACGTAAGGAATCAGCAAGAGGTGGGGTTAGATCAGTGTGAGTGAGCAAGATGCAAGTGTCTCCTCTATGCTGATTGTTGGATTCTCTTCAATTCTGCTTAACGCTGTTTCTAACAGCCGATACCTTAATAACACCTGTTTTTGACAGTCATTTTTTGAATTATTTATTTGAGAATGAAACTTACGCAAATTATGTTTTTTATGTTAACACAAGGCACTGATTTATAGCTTTTTGTGAAAGAATGTGAAGATATTGGAAGGTGCACCTAAAACATAGACCGCCGACACACTATACTCTCATATACTACCCATCACAGCTGTGCTTATAAATACTTTTTTATTATAACATATCTGCATAACTTCACAATCCTGGGTTTCTTGCGCTATTGTCTGATGATGCGAATACTGCTGGAGTTTTTTTAGGAGAGCTTCTGAAGATATCGTGCCACAAAAACTTCTACACGTCCTTCCAATCCTTTGACACAAGGGAAGGTTCTGAAACGACAAGTATAAAAACTGTTAGCATACATCGGTATGAGGATCATTAAGTATTGAAGAAATTGTCAGAGTTACCTTTGCCTGAAAAAAAGTGCCTCTTACAGTTTTATTCGTTATTACTGCATAAGCGCAGCCGTTTGCTTCTCTGCTGTTTTGCCGCACTTCTAAGCGCTGGCTCACAGAGACTGCATTATCGTGATGTAGGAAGACTACCAAAGTAGAAATCCAACTCTCAATGCAGCCAATCCGCGTATTTCTAGATTCTTTGCCCAAGCCAGGTGAGTGGCCATAAAGCTGCTCGGCTTCAGATTCTCAAACTGTGTTATTTTCCCTCGTGTTAAGTGGAAAGTGTTGGATTCCGAGAAACTGCAACCGCGCACTACTGCTTGAGCGGCGGCCGGGATGTGTCGCGATCTCCCGGCCATCTTTGAAAGCAGTTCAAAAGTTTCAAAGAGTTCCATTCGAAAAAAGAATTCCTCTTTGAGGAGGTCGCGGTTATTCAGGGAAAATTGAAACTATCTCGAGTGCACGACGTTTGAAATGTGTGCTCTTTGCTGAAAATTTACCCCAATGACTGGTTATAAATTACGGACACCAAACTTGAATTAATTTGGCTGACTATGCCAACAAGGATTACCTCAGAATTTTCCAAAACTAAAAGTTTGAATTTTTTCCAATGCCTCCTACAACTAAAAAGTTGAGATTTTACCTTCAAGTGAAACGTTTCTCCCCTACGTATTCCTTTCATTAAGGTCATGTACATGATTTTGAAAAGTTTGTAGTTTTCGCGATATATACTACGTGCAATTTGTGCAATTTTAAACTATAACAAAACATGACTTTCACAAAAACGGCTTCAAAGTTTTCTTTGAAACTTTTGATCGTGATATTGCTAAATGTACTCTACAAGATTATACAAACACCAATTGTTCTATTTTTTTGTGTTTTTGCAGAAATTACAAAAATGTAATTTTCTTGACTTAAATCTCACATGGTTAATATTTACATTACCATTTATTTGTTCACATTATTGTATTTATGAATATATGTGCTTTAAATTACGTTCTATAAAGGTTTCCAAGAATCCATCAGTTCTCTGTGAAAATATGCCCCAAATTCCGCATTTTCATAAACGCTAAAACGTTATTTACTGAAGAAATGGCTTTAAATAATTTCTTCACACTTTTTAAATCGATAGTAATAATTGCACTTATGGTAGTGATAATTGCACCGATAGAGATATTGCACAATAATTATGACAAAATTTATTTTGGTATATTATTTTGTTTCTTCAAAAATTACACAAAGGCAAGTTTTTTAAATACCTCTTACGCCGTTAATACGTATATTTTCAGCAATCTGTAAACACTAAGGCATTTTCGAATTAAAGCGATTAAAATGATTTCATGTGTGCTTCAAATGAGATCATTTTTCAAAACTCAAAAATTTTCTGTGAAAAAAAAGGTTCAAATTTTGCATTTACTGTAACGCTTAAAGGCATTTTGTTAAAACGACTAAATTTTTCAATCAAAATTGCTACTTCGGTCGAGGTTTTACTTTTGTTTAGTATTATTGACGTAATATTTCGGTTCCAGTATTAGGAAACCGAAAAGTTGAGAAAATATCACAATAATGTAATTTGGGTGGCGGTATATGGTGGCTGGAAAGAGGATGGGGCAAGACTGGAAAGCTAGTAGGTACCCAAGAAATTAGAATACTTGAAATACTACGTGAAAGTCTGTGCCGTTCCGTAGTTTCCTTTCTTGTATGCGTACGTATATATGGAGTAATCATCGTAGTTTAGAGAAAGTTATATAATGCTCCGTAGAAACAATTTCGTGATTTTAACGAAAATACACGTTTTGCAGTCCCCTAATACTGAAAAAGTATTTTTTTCAAGCAGACATCCGACCGACCGTCTCTCCGAATTGACCGTCACTCCGACCGACCGTCACTCCGACCGACCGCACTTCGACCGCCGTCACTTCGCACCGACCGTCACTTCGACGACTGTCACTTCGACCGACCCGTCACTTCGACCGACGTCAAAACTACGACCGACCGTCCACTTCGACCGACGCGACCGACCGACCGACCGACCGAGCGACCGACCGACCGACCGACCGACGACCGACCGTCCGACCGACCGTGAACTCCGTGAAACTCTCCGTGAAACCCAACCAATTCAAATGAATCGCCTGTGGTGCATACGAAACTGCGTTATTTTCAATAGCTAGGAATAGTAGTCATTTCTAACATTTAACGAATGGAAAACCACAATGAGCAAACAAAATTTCTTGAAGTAAAGAATTGTGTTAATTTTTAGGTCTGTATTGCCTTCTTTAATTCATATTATTTTATTAAAATTGCAGTAAAGTCCAAACACATCAAATTATGTTCTCGAACACAGGAAATTCGAAGTGGGCTACCATGTTTTACGCTAAATTACACAAAAAATACTTATATTTTCGAAAAATTCAACATGAGCTTATTTGCTGATCTGTTTATGATGAATTCCAATTATGTATTAATCAAAAACATCTTCAAAGAAGGTGATATCAAATATTTTGAAAATATGAGTTATTTATGTAAATTGGCGACAAACATAGAGAGCCATTCCGAATTTACTGCGCTTTGTGAACGCAATTCCAGGCAGTTGGATGATTCGTAATTTTGAATTTGTATATTATTTCATTTTTCTTTGTACGTTTCTTGCATTCGAGCTTTTGTTACACATTTACAAATTAATGTTTTAGAAATTATTTGAAACCTATTTCAAATACATGAAATAACAATTGCTAGCTTTCAGGGAATATCAGATTGGAATGCAACAATGGCTCGGGAGCTAATTCCTGAAAATTAGGCTCCATTTTTGGGACATGGTTTACCTGTATGAAGAGCAGTAATAATTTTCAAATTTGTGTTGATATTTGCTTGAAAATGTTGTTTTGCATCAAATGTTTTACGCTTTGTAATAAGTTTTACAAAAATTGATGACATAAGTGTTAATTAGGAGAAAAATTGTAGTATAAATAGCATTACATAATTACTAAAGGCGAGGAAGTACGTGTTGTTTTAGCACCACTACTTTCTTTCTCTTTCTCTACTGCCCCTTTTCACTCTCTTTATCCGTCTCTTCCTTTTCCACTCTCTTTCTTTCCCTCTTTCCATTTTCCCCCTTTTTCCCTTTCTCTCCCCCTCTCTCTCCCTTCCTCTCTTTCTCTCGTCCCCTTTCCCTTTTCCATTCCGCGGCGCCGCTGCTCCTTCCACCCTCGGCGGCGTCCGCGTCACGTGGGTAACACCCAGCCACAATGAAGTCAGGGGGCATTGAGAACTGCATTTCACTGAAAGACCATCTTGACTTGCAGCACCATCTAGTGCAGTTATAATAAAATGAACAGCAAAAACATTTCCTCCAGGAAAAAACACATAGATGAGTCGACTGTAATGGAGACCGCTCAAACAGTGTAGGAGTTCGATCACGTACATACCAACATTCATTTTACTTTCTCATATACAAACGTATAAACAGAGTTATATATGAAGTATATAATGTAATGTTGGGGAAAATCGATTTCGATATTTGAACGGAAATACACGTTATGGGGTATGAGTGTTTTTTCGAAAAAGTGTTGTTTTTCCGTCCGTCTGTCCCTCTGGTGTATATGAACATTATTAGCACCTAAACTATGCGTATGGTTTTTTCCCATATTGAATAAACCCCTGTCGATCATGCCCTTACTCAAAACTCTGCTATTCTAAAAATCATTCAATAATTTTTGAGGGCTACTTTGCATGAAGCCTCTAAGGCATTTTCATTTTTTTTAAAAATGACTACAAATATTTTCTTTAAATTTCTTGTAATAATAAAATATGCTTATAAATGTGACGTAAGTCCGTGTTTCACTGCTAACTCTGATTTAGAGCATATGACGCACACCGAGTCACTCTTGGAGAGGTATGACTTGTTACGTTCCGTATGAGAGAGAGTAACTACAAACATTAGACTGATCTTATTGTTGTTCGAGTCGCCGGCAATAGTGTTTGGTCATTGCGTAACGTTCAACGAGTATTGAACGTCACTTTGAAATTCGTGGATTTGTAATTTTTGTGGTTAAGAACGTGAGAAAACGGTGCGAAACCCGTCATTGTGTGCTGAACTGAAAGGTAGTGGAAAGTTAACATAATCTGGAAAACTCCGCATTTTGGAACTTTATTGCAGAAATAGCACATGCTTGTGAAATTTAACTGTGCATATTGAAGCTGTAGGTAGAATTCCAACTTCATTAGAGTAATCGTGAAACGAGTGAGTGCAGCGAGCGACGCCTTAAGCTAATCATGACGTACAATGTCTCAACGCACGCGGGCGTTCAATGGGTTTTCGAGACAAGTGAGAAGAAAGGAGAGGCGTGTCTTCCTGGGGAGAAGAAGCGGACGGGAGGCGACGGGGCGGCCCTTGCCCTGAACGAGGCCAGGGCCCCGAGACGCGATACACGGCGCTAGGCGGCGCGCGAGGAAACCGGCAGGCCGACGATAGCTAGCATCTTGAATTTGAAATTCGGCGAAAAAATAACAGAACACCAGCCCTCGATGGCGCTGACGAAGGTAAAAGCTGGTGTAAGGAGTTGTGTTATGAGTTGCAACAAGTTGTTAAGAGTTGGTACAAGTTGCAGCGTGTAAGGAAAGTGTGGAAGAAAAACACACGGAGGTGGGAGCTAGAATCGACTCGTCAGAAAAATTAGAGAAAGCAAGGAAAACGGAGCCTACTTCAGGCAGATTTGGAAAAAAAATTAAAGAAGTTTTACTAAATTGTAAATTGCATGTTCATTAAGTATTCAAACTCACATTATGATAAATAATTTGAAAGTTCTACTATAACTTTGGGTAAAAACATTCTCATTACATGAACTTTGATTAGTTTGTTTAAATTGTAAATTGAATGTTCATTATTTGTGAATTCAAGCTCACTATATGATAAATGATTTGAGAGTTACAATATGACCTGGCTGCAAAGTGATACACATTATACAAAAATAATACTCGTAGGCGGTTTGATAAAGTGAGTTAGGCATGTCAGTGGTGGACGGTGACTGAAGCAATACACGTGAACCATGCGTAATTTTTTCCAAATGAAAGAAACCCCTGTCTATCTGATTCGAGTTGAAGCTTTCAGATTTTCAAAAACATTCTGTAAAATTTTGGGGTATTTCACATGAAGCCCTCGGGACATTTTCAAACTTTTCCTCAAATATGGGACCATTTTTTTTATATTTCTTGTGAGAAGAGAGTAACATACACTTATAAAAGTGGCATATTTTAGATTTTCAATGATAACTCTGAATTTTCGAAAAATTGAAAAGTATGAATTATTTTGGCGTCTTCCTACAACTACAAAATTTAAGATTGAAATTTTTCCTTCAAATTAGATTTGTTGTCCATAATTAGTTCTTTCATTAAGGTCCTGAGCATTATTTGATACTTTTAGCAGTTTTTGCGCAATACTGTGTGTAATATTTGCAATTTAAAAAAATACAAACACAGGATATTTTTTAACACGGCTTCAATGTTTTTAAAAATCTTGATTACAGCTTTGTGAACAGAGAAGTTAATGAACAGAAAATACTGATGCAGCTTTTCTTCTTACTGATCCTCCAAGTTAAGGAGTCCTCTTTCTGCACTACTTCGAGGTAAGTACAGCCTGTGCACTTACCTCTGAGAGTGGTGAAGTCGATTCCTTGTAGGTGTAGTTCTTATTTTCTTGTCATAAATATGTAAGGATATTCCTGTTCATTCTATTATACCAAATGGATAAGTTGGTACGGAAACAGCCCGTGTATAAATAGCAGATATTTTGCTTCTTGAATTGATCCTTGTTTTGAAAACTTTATTTAATCTGTTTACTTAATAATAATAATAATAATAATAATAATAATAATAATAATAATAATAATAATAATAATAATAATATAAAGAGTGTCGAAAATAGTATCAGCGCCGTTTCTACTAGGGGTCTTTGCTTTTTTGAGAAAAAGTCCATCTAAATATTTGAAGCCATTTTTGAAAACAAATCGAAAATGTTGAGTCTAATTGTGAAGTATTGTTCCATCAGAATTAAAATACCCAATTCTAATTCGCAGGTCTTCGAGTCCGCTCTGATGGATCCGGGAATGACAGTTTTTCAAAAACCATCTGAAAGGTGTAAGTGCTTCCGTTAGCCACATATGAATAGAGATTGACAGATGTTTAGCCGTTAACCAACTTTCCGCCATCATGAAACTAAAACGTGAATTCTATCCGCACAACGTTTTAGAGGATGTAATTTACTGCGTATATAGAAGCAACGTTAATCCACTTTCTCATTATAAGTTGTCTACAATACGATTTTTTGCGACGAAAAATTGCCACTCTGTGTTGTAGGATCAAAATTATACCTCCTTACTACGTCGATACGTCCTAGATGAGAATGTCAAATTCATCGGGTAAGGTTCATCTGTTGCTTCAAAATGAGCAAACAATTCATTTGGTGACTTGCGTCATTTGTAATATTCGACTTCTACGATCAAAAATAACACGGACATGTGTAGAGGAAATGTAAGAATTTTGATGCAAGATTATCAAGAAAAATTTCAATTTCGCCTCTTTGCGACTATCGAGATTCGAGTTGCATCAGTGCCATTGCGTGTTAGTTCTGCTGTCGAGCATCGTTAAGAGCTAATCCTCCTGTTCTTCAGAGAACCGAAGACAGTTCTCCGTGGTTGGGTGGCCCCATCGCTAAAGCTGAACATCGGCAAATCAGTCGGCGTTTACAGCACACGCAGTGGTCGTGAGGAATGGATGGTTTATTGAAGCTTTGTTCGAAAGTGTTATCTGTGCATTGTCCATCAAGTGCAATCATTTGAGGACGCTTGAGCGCGCACGCTAACTAAGCTCCTGGAATTGGTCGGGCAGCGTCATAGGAGCGGGCTCGACGTGGGCGACGCGCGTGCGCACAGAGAGCGTAGCCACAACCCAACCTCTCCTGGAAACGGGAGGGGGACATCTCACTTCCAGCTCTTCTAGAGGATTGATGACGCTCGCCTGGAGGGCGAAGTTTCCTGACGGTGCGCAAGTCATTAATAAGACAGAGGCGATCAGTGAAGGTGGACAATCAGGTGTAGACCGAGAGTGGTTTTGGGACTTCGGTATAGCCTAGTGAGGAATTGAAAACATCCATTCGCGTCCTCGATGCGTCGGCGGTACCCAAGTCGTTAGTGTCAATGAGAGGCAGTAAAGAGCCCGGTAAAATTCCGCCGATCGCCGACATTTATGGTTTGTCGCAAAATATTTCCAGACGTGTCAACTATTACTGTTATTAGTTCCGAAGTGTAGTGCATGTTATACTCCGAGAGATGGAAGAATGCCATCTCTCTCCCATTAGAACTGTCATTTGGGCCTACATACACGTCGGTTTGCGGGATTTCCCCAATCGGGACATTTGCTGCCCAGTCTCAACATGTGTCGTAATTTAGTGCTTGCAAGTGCGTCTATGCGCGCGCGCGCGTGTGTGTGCGTCAATGCAAAAGGCGCCGCACCGAACACATTTTCTCTGGAATTTTCCTGGTATTGATCAGAAGAAGTGCTAAAAACTACCCACCAATGCAGCTAATCTGTCCCCAATAACCCTCTCCGCCACAGTGGTTGGATCCAAGCAAGCTACGAGGCTGACGCCAAAACCTCGCGTTCGCTGGGACCCGACCGGTCAGTGCCGGTCATCGTAATGTTATCCGTCCACCCAAGACAAATTTGATATACTTAAATGCACCTGATAGGACGATTCTCACTGTTTTGCAGTGTGAGCTCTGCTGCTTTTGGGATTCCGACGATAAAATAAATAGTTTTCTGTATGAGAACTAATTTATCTGCCATCGTTGGTTAAATTCACCTTGTGTCAAAACTATTGCAACGGTTTCGAGAAAGGAGGCCGTTGTGAACAGAATGCGTGTTGCTGGGCGATAAGGTTACTACTTGACCCCACGAACGTGCCGATCGACACGGGTCGGGCGCGTGCGGACAGGGCGGCGCTGCGCCCCCGATCGGCCTGCACGGCCCCGCCATTCAGCTCATTTTAGAAAGAGAGTGGCTTTGGAAAACCCTGCACGCCGACGTGCACGTCGGGGCCGCGTCTCGCGGGAGGAAGATAACTTGCAACACACTTACGCATTGACGCACAGCGGTCAACTCTTTTACGGGACTAATACATACACATACTTTACGATGGTGAAAACAAAGTAGTCAATCAAGTTCTCTGCGACCATGAAGTCAGCATTTATTCTACGCTGGCCTGTGCGCTTTCTTTTATCCCTTATGACCAATTGAATTTGTCACAACTGCAGATAGCTCTTTGTAACTTTGTGATCATTTCATCTTTGCACTTAAAACTCATATTTCTTAGTATTAATCTAACCGACTGCCATAAAAGTAATAATGGCAGAAATGTTCTCTTGACTGGAAATGTGGAAAATAAAATGTTGGTTGTCCTCATAAAATCTAGAGCGAAGGCAGTACGCATATTGTGTATGAAGAAAACACAATTTTCTCGCCTTACGACGTCTTCGTAAGAAGAGAATGTTACGTAATCGTGCGCTAGAAAATGTCAAAATTTCGTCAGAAAAAATCCTTGTTGCCGGCATTTAAATAGTTGACAAATCCGATTGCTAAATTTACAAAAAATACCATCTAACTCGTGGTATAGAATGCATCTAATGTAAAAAATCCATTGACCACAAAACGCCCGTCTGTGCGTCCGTGGTTTAACTTCAGAGGCTAAACCATCCAGCGGATTTCCTTCAAACTCGATATTCACCAATCGATTTGGCCGATGTTGCTGCCAATGCAATTTGAAACCGATAATTTAATTTGGGGGGTACTTTACATGAAGCTCTTCAGACGTTCTCAACATTTTGTTGTTCAATAGTGCGGAAGACATTTAAGTGAATGGTACAGGTATCATGTTCGGTGTTATCCCAGATTTTTCGAAACTTGCAAAAATAATTTTTAAAAGAACAAAATTAAAGATAGAGATTTTGGGCTCAGTCGAAGACTGTTGTACACAATTATCTTTTTAGAAAATGTCATGTACAATTGTTTGAAGAAAGAAGTAGTTTTTGCGTAATGTGGGTTTGAAATTTACAGCAAAAAAACTTCTTAAAAACCTCTTTAATCTATTATTTAAATTTTCTCCACGTGTGTAATAAGGGACGGTAGGAAATATGCTGCTAGTCCCATCTTCAGGTATTGCACGTAGGTATTTGTTTTTCAAAAATATTTCAAAACCACAAATATGAAGATATAGATTTTCTAGTCAAAGTTTTTTTTAACAAAATTAGCTATTAAAATAAATAAAAAAACTAGTGGTGCTGTAGAATGGCACAAACGTTCTTGCCCTAGTGAGAGGGGAGAGGTGAGCAAGGGAGTTGAGAAAGGAGGGGGCGAAGTTATCGACGGCGTTTTCAGCTGTCAGTCATTTCTTACAGGGTGTTGTCAGTTTGTTAGTTGGAGGATTCTTTTGAAGGGATGCTTTTTCCGGGTGTGTCGGGGTGGGTTTCTGTGGATGTGATGGTGAGGAAGGATGAGGTTTTGGTATCGTATGGAGTTGTAGATGGTATACATGGATGGGCGTTGGATGAGTCTGTTGTTGTGGTTTTTGATGCGGGTTAATTTTGTGCGGTTAGTGTGGAATGGAGAGAACCAGATGGCATGGACATGTTAGGATGGATATGTTAGGATGGAACGAATATAGGAGTCGTAGGTTTCGATTGTTCTCTAATTGGATATGGAAGGATTGGTGAGGATGGGGTATAAGGTATTGGTGAACCTGGTTGATTTGTCGGTAATTTGGTGGGTGTGGTGGGACCAAAGGAGTCTGCGGCAGAAGGTTTTCCCGAGGTAGGATATTTCTGGTGCTCAGGGGATAGGTTCATTTGCAATGGTTAGGGGAGGGGTGGATGATTTTTTAGGAAAACAGAATGGCTTGGGATTTCGATGGGTTTATGGTTATGAAGTTTTGGGAAGCCCAGAGGTAGAAGTTGTTTTGAGATCTTGGAGGTAGAATAACGATCGGTTTAGGGAACGGAAGAAAGCTAGGAAGAAAACGTCATCCGCATAAAAGAAGGTTTCTATTCCTAGCGTGTGTGGGACGTCATTCATATGAATGGAAATAGGATAGGGACGCCCTGTGTGACGCTGGCTTGCATTGCGTAGTTGGGAGAGGTTTTTGATAGGTGTCGGATGTAAAAGAAGCGATGGTTTAAGTAGCTTTGTAGGGGATATGATCGGTGATACAGGGTCGGATTTTCATGATAAGGGTTGGGTGGAAAAAAGTGTCGTAGACTTGGGTAAGATCGTCGAAAATGGCTGGCATTTCTTTTCTATCTTGGAGTGAGATGGGTAAGGCTACGGATAGGTTTAGGATTTGTAGGGCCGCGGAGCAACCCTCAAGGAACCAAGGGACGGTGGTTAGGGGGAGAAGGATAATTTCGAATATTTACTGAGGATGGGTAGTAGGCTGTTGGGACGGTGGTTAGTTAGGAGCCGATGATCCTTGCCAGTTTCGGTGATCGTGGTAACGCGGGCGTTCTTCCAGACGGTGGAGAAGTAGGACAGTCTGAGGCAGGAGTTCAGGATCAGGCGTAGTGCGCTTCTTGTCAGATAGGTGAGTTGAGATGGGGGCCCTCCATCGAGTCCGGGGGATTTACTGCAGTCTATCGTCTTAAGTATTTGTTTCACTTCCACGTCGTTCGTCGTCCATGTCTGTAGTTGGTCAGGAGGCGTGGGTGGTGCTTCGAGGAAGTTCCGAAGAGCACTGCCTGGCTGAGGGCCGCCGCTGGACATCGCTGGCAGGCGACTGCTCGCCACCGACAGCTTCCACCGCCGCTGCAGCGCGACGCTGGGCCTTTGTCGCGGCCACCCACGCTCTGCCATAGCAGGTACCCCCGGGACATGGAGGAGGCGGGCGGATGTTTTCAATTCCTCACTAGGCTATACCGAAATCCCAAAACCACTCTCGGTCTACACCTGATTGTCCACCTTCACTGATCGCCTCTGTCTTATTAATGACTTGCGCACCGTCAGGAAACTCCGCCCTCCAGGCGAGCGTCATCAATCCTCTACAAGAGCTGGAAGTGAGATGTCCCCCTCCCCTTTCCAGGAGAGCTTGGGTTGTGGCTACGCTCTCTGTGCGCACGCGCGTCGCCCACGTCGAGCCCGCTCCTATGACGCTGCCCGACCAATTCCAGGAGCTTAGTTAGCGTGCGCGCTCAAGCGTCCTCAAATGATTGCACTTGATGGACAATGCACAGATAACACTTTCGAACAAAGCTTCAATAAACCATCCATTCCTCACGACCACTGCGTGTGCTGTAAACGCCGACTGATTTGCCGCTGTTCAGCTTTAGCGATGGGGCCACCCAACCACGGAGAACTGTCTTCGGTTTTCTAAAGAACAGGAGGATTAGCTCTTAACGATGCTCGACAGCAGAACTAACACGCAATGGCACTGAGGCAACTCGAATCTCGATAGTCGCAGAGAGGCGAAACTGAAATTTTTCTTGATAATCTTGCATCAAAATTCTTACATTTCCTCTACACATGACCGTGTTATTTTTGTTCGTAGAAGTCGAATATTACTAACTAGCATTACTACCTTAGCTTACTACACCCGTGCGTGAATTCTCGTATAGTAAACCCAACCCTTTCCTTATCCATTTTCCTACCATTTTTATTAAGAAGGAATGTTGGTAATTAAATGTGTTTTTTTGTTAAAAATGTATAAATGTAACTTCGGACCTACAGAATATCAAACAAAAATCAAAACAATGCAATTGAGTTTAGAAAAAAATTCAATAGAGTGGTTTTCAGTACTACAGAGATTTTCTTTGAACAATTCACACTTCCTGAAACACATTTGAATAAGTTAATTAAATCTTCCTCGAAAGTAACCTTTTCGCTTTTCTTGATAGGTTGAACAATGTTTTCACTCTTGAAAAAGAGAAGTAAAGGTTCCATGCAAAAATACAGGATCATGTAATTACAACCCTACTATTTGCAATATTGTTTAATTTTCCTAAATTTGTTACGGGGAAAGGTGGTGTTTTTACCGCATTTGTTTACTAAAAAATATCGGATTATTTTCTGCGTTCTTCTGTTCCTCAACAAAAGCAATTCTGTGCCAAAAGATAATAAAACTAACATTTTCACCTTTGAGTCATAAATACTATTTTTTGCCATTAGAAACAACTCAGTAGGCTCAGACCATTGTGGTACATGGAAATGTTGCTTATTGAATGGACATGGAGATGCTTACGTATTGAATATCTTAGCAGACGGACACCTTAAGTTTAATATCAAACGGTGTACTATTTAATATGTGGGTTTAGAGTTGGGCATTGATGTGTAAACTTCCACATACCGACAAGATTTAAAACATGGTTCTGGATTGTGATCGTTGTCAGTTGTGCGACTTATGCTTTTCTTTCTATAATTTTAATTTGGTTGCTTTATTCAATTAATTCACGTAGTATTGTTCGCTAGCACGTTTTGATTTTTGTTGTTCATTAGTGTCAAGCAATTTTACTTAAGTTAACTTAAAAAGTTTGTTCTTTGTGTTGTGCCATCGAACAAGTTTTCTCCTACTACCTCCGCATAGCCATGCGAGAACTCTTCCCTCACCTTTTATGTCCATCCTCAGAGGGATTCGCTTGCCTTTGGTTTGTGTCTCGCGATGTCTCGTGGCTCCTCCTCTCCACAAATGAAACAATGAGTTCTGAAGGCCACCTCTTCTTGAGCTCATCTCACGTAAGCTAAAATCAATTTTTTGATTTCGTATTGCGTCCTATATCAAGGACATCAATTACTGTTGAGTTGCATTTAAATGAAAAAAAACTTTCCATCTTGTCGCCTCACATTGACTCCAACACCCTTTCTTTCTCAAAAGTTTGTTAGCTGTGTTCCATCCGCCAACATTTTATCAAAAATAGCCCACATCCTGCAGTGTATTATGCACACGTAATATAAGTGGAAATATTACAGGTTCATATTAGTTTACGAGTTCGTGATGTGGCAAGCTAGCTTAACATTGGCTGCCAATGTTGCGCCAGTGCTTAATGCTGGGTTATCGCTGAAGAGTCAATCAGAAGGAGATGGCGCACGAAATGCTCCGTGGCGTGAGGTGCAAGTTGTAGATTTCCAGCGTTTGCTGCACCTCGCGCGAGGCTCAGGACTCTCTTTCCTGTCGCCTCTTGGGAATTGTGCAGTGCGTTGCGCTCAGAGACTCCCACAAGTTGCCTACTTTTGCATAATGTGCTCGGAACAATATCTTTAGAGTATCAGCTGGTGGAGACAAAGGTCGAGCAGGAAAAGCGGAGCAGAAGATATTTTGTGTAAAAACCAGAGGCACCGAATCTCAGCAAACATCATCCTCGCTCGGATCAGGTGTCTCTCCAGGGCAACGTTACATCTGGCAGAGGCAGATTCTGTGCCCATCTGTCAATGGAGCCCATCTCTACTCAGTCTACGGTAAAGGAATTAAAAAATACGATTTATCATTGTTTTCTATTTAGATAATTACAAAATAATCGGCAAATCACTGACATAGCAATGTTGACTCTTGTTTCCACCATTTCTATGATTGGCTATTAATGACATAACTAATATTCGTAATTGAGAAAATAAAATCACACTTAAAAGAACACCATACATTTGCAATTGGATATTTTTCGATGATTCCTTATCCTCTATTTATTTATTCTATACTGATACTCTATGATTTTATTCTATATTTATACTATATTTCATTTTTAAGCTGAAGTTTGCATTTCCAAACATCTATGAAATTATCTGGCTCAATATTTTTGTTTAATACCTAAAATCTTTTCATTAGCGTTATTTTTACATTAAGGTAGCTTCTATATACGCAGTAAATTACATCCTCTAACATGTTGTGTAGACAGAACTCACGTTTTTAGGTTCATGATATCGGAAAATTGGTTAACGGCAAAACGTCTTTCTGTCAGTCTCTGTTCGTATGTGGCAATAAAAGCGCTTAAACCGTTCAGATGTTTTCTGCAAAATTGACATTCCTCGATCAATCTGACCGAACTCTAAGACCTGCGAATTTGGAAGTGATATTTTAATTCTGGTGGGGTAATACTTCACATGAAGCCTCAACATTTTCATTTTTTGCAAAAATGGTTTCAAATATTTAGATGACGTTTTTCTCAAATAAAGCAAAGTCCCCTCATAGAAACCTTGCAGATACAATTTTCGTCAAACTCTTCGTATATTCAAAAGTGAAAATTATTATTATTATTATTATTATTATTATTATTATTATTATTATTATTATTATTATTATTATTTGAATAATAATAATGATAAAAGTAAACAGATTAAATAAAGTCTGGAAAACAAGGATCATTTCAAGAAGCAAAATATCTGCTATTAGTACATGAGCTATTCTCATAGCCACTTCCACATTTGGTATAATAATATGGACAAAAACATCTTTACAAACTTTTGACCGGAAAATAAAAAGTACGAATACAAGGCATCGACTTCACCATCCTCAGAGTTCAGTGCACAGACTGTTCTTACCTCGAAGTAGTGCAGGAAAAAGAATCCTTAACTTGGAGGCACTATGCCAGGAGCAAGAACAAAAGCTTCATCGGTACTTTCTGTCCATTAACTCATCTGTTTATAAAGCTGATGAAGATTAAAATAATTACCCCAATATATCTGGCACAACTAAGAAAAGATTTTGATTATCTGAAGCATTGATACTGCGTGAATCTTTGGCAAAGAAAGGACCTTCATGGTAGTTTTCTTGCAACTTCAACTTTTGAGAACATTGATAAGTAAAGCTCAGTGGAGTGGCTTCGAACCGGGCATAGTCTGATGGGACTGAAGGATGTCTTCATTGAAGACTAAGCCAAAACCAGAGAAAATAAAAAATCATGATTGGTAGCTTACTGATAGCCGATGATAGGCTATGTAAATCCACCACCGAGTCAATCCAGCATATTTGCTGTGGAGCCGCGAATTAGCTCAAGCACAAGAGATATCTACGTCGTCAAAGTAATCCACCAAGCCCTTGTCAAGAGATATGTCTTCGTAGAGGGTAAACAATCCTCTTTTGAGTGCCAAACAGAGCAAGGAATTAGCAATGATCGAGCTCGAATTCTGTGGGATAGTATCATCACTGACCGAACAGTGGAAACAAATAGACCAAAAATTGTTCTGTTTGATAAAATATTGAACACTTGCATCATTGATGTTGCGCTCCCCACAGATTAAAGTCTTGCAACAAATGTTACTGAAAAAAGAGGAAATACCAAGATCTGGCTGTTGAGTTGAAGGACATGCGTGGACTGCGAGCAGTGGAAGTGCTTCCGGTGGTGGTGTCAGCGTCAGGGGCGTCAAGGAATGGCAGGAGGACACGGAGAAATTAAAATTAACTGAGAATGATTTGCGGCCTATTCAGGAATCTGCATTATCGGGAAAAAGATATACTATAGTCGGTACATTATGTAGCCTGCCTTAACATATATCAAGAAACGTCTTCCTACAGTTACAATAATAAAGAGATTTTTCCCGTAATAAAATATGTTCCTTAATGATAGATTTTGAAATAAGTTCAAGTGCAGTCTTTTGAATATTTGAGTATTTTTGCGTAATTGTGTTTGAAATATAGGCAATTTTTGTTTAAACAATTTTTTTGAAAAACAGCTCCATCATTTTTTATGAAAGATTCTTAGTAGATAGTTTGAAGGACGTTTATGAAAATGGTGCGGTGCTTGGTTGAAACCCCTGATTTTTTGACAATTCAAAAAATTCAAACTATTTTTGGCTTCTTCCTACAACTACAATTATGAATATAAAATATTTTTCCTCGGTGCAATGCGTTCATGAAAAACAAATTTTCAAATAATGTTACTCTGAATTTTTTGAAATGTCGAAAAATTTTTACTTAATTTAAAACTCGCGTTATTATAATTATTTGTTTCTTACTGTAAATCACTCAGCACTTCAGTTGTATTATCTTCGACAGCATTGTTTTTGTGAACTCCCATTCTAAAAACAGAAACATCTTTGAACGACCCTTCGCAATCAAATCTCTGGTACTTTCATCTTCGCACCGTTCACGCCAACACAATTCTCTTTTTTTTCCAAACTGGATATAGAAGATTCGAGTTCATGTTGGGCACGTAGAAAGTATTTTTCATTTTCAACAGGGCCGGATTTACCTACAAGCAAAACAAGCAGTTGCTTGGGACCCGCATTCACCAAGGGCCCCGCGTTTCGAAAAAACACGCATACCATATTTTTTGTCTGTGAAATAATTGTTAATCAAGTAGTCTGCTGTGTAACAAAATGTACAATTTCAAAACATTTTTTAAAAATATTTATTACATGTTAAATTAGTCTAATATTAACTATACTTTATTTCCTTTACTTATAACTGAATATGTAAATTTTTCATGCAAACCTCAAAACAATGATTTCAAAGAAATTGAAAATGTCCAAGTTCCGACTCCCATTGATTCAGAAAACACGAAGATTGCATCCAACATCGATAAACAATACTGCAACATTACGTGTAACGATATTGGTCTTTGGACTGAACTGTCTGTGACTGATATTAAGGATTGGATAGAAAAAGGTCCAGCAGATTGTTCGCATTCGGAAGGACCCGTTGAGAATTCTGAACGAGTTTATCAAAATACTAAACGGTATTGCACAAAGACTATGTTCGTCAGTACGAAGGCAAATGGAGAAACTGTCAAAAGAACATGGCTTGAATATTCTCCATCAACTGGTCGCGTGTACTGCTTTGTATGCAAGATATTCTTTCCAAACACCAATATATTATCAGGTGTGGATTCAACGATTGCGGAATTATGCAGGCATTAAATCTCATCAAAATTCGAGCAACATAGAAGAACCGTATTTGTCATTTTTACATCGACATCGAAAAAGCAAACTTGGATTCTCCACCTTTCTTCACGAGATTGAATCAGAAAAAATTACTGGAGACAAGTTTTGCTTAGAGTAATAGCCGTTATTTGTACCATTATCGCGAGAGAGTTTAGCTTTTCGTGGCAGGACTGAAACATTTGGCTTACCACATAATGGCAACTATATTGGATTGCTGGAGTTAATAGCAAATTTTGATCCTTTTCTAAATCATCATATCGAGCAGTTCCGCGATTGCGGATCGGGAAACACGTCTTCTTTATCCAAAAATATTTGCAACGAGATTATCCATCGAATGGCTTAAAAACTTCGACAAACAATTTTTGAAGATATTAAGCTAGCACGGTACTTTAGTCTGTCTGTTGATTCGATGCCAGACTTGTCGCATGCGAAGCAACTTACGGTTATTATTCGATATGTGACACTTGAAAACGGAAAACCGGTTGAGAGATTTTTAACGTTTTTAGAATTACAAGGACATACGGGGGATGTTTTAGCGAATACAACATTAAATTATTTAGAAAAATGTGGAATCAATTTTAAGAATTGTAGAGGACAGCAGGCAAAACTTTGCGAAATAAACAAGTATGCCATTTACATTCCCTGCTTGGCTCATTCGTTAAATTTGGTTGGGCGTGCTGCAGTTGGTTCATGCTTGGAAGCAGTGAATTTTTTCTCTACCGTTCAAGAAGCTTACACATTCTTCTCGGCTGGGCACTTCTTGAGGAATCCATAGGAGCAAAAAGCCGTTAAAGCTGAACGTCTGTCTGACACTAGATGGAATCGCCATTCGGATGCTGTTTCAGCTATTGACCAGAGTTTCGATGATATTGTTGATACGTTACACAGTATTTTTGAAAATAAAGAAGAGAAAGGAGACACGAAACTTGCAGCTTCTTCTATTGCTGGTAAAATAGAAACTTTGGAATTTTTTTTTATTATGAAGCTCTGGAAATACATTTTAAATGAATTCCATAAGGTATCTAAATTCTTCAAGACGCGATGACGTCCATCACTACATGTTCGAATCTGTACTCCACACTTATACCATTCGTACAAGACACTCGAAACCAATTTGAGTACATCGAACAAAAAGCAGTAGAAGCCTTACTGAATGTAGACTACAAAGATGCAACAAGTAGAAAAAAACAAGGAAGAGACAAGTGAATGATGGCAATGCATCTGATGCCACTGAAAATCTAACACCTAAAGAAAACTTTCGAATAACATCTTTTATTCCGATCTTAGATTCGCTATTGGTAAACTTGGAAACGCGATCTGCAGGCTATAATAGTATTTCGGAAAAGTTTTCCTTTTTGACAGACTTAAAAGCAGAAGATCTGTTGTGAGAAGACACGTAAATCAGCTACTCAGTACATATCCGGAAGATCTGAATGAAGATTTTACTGCTTAGCTTTTAAATTTCTTTACGTACTTTCTTACGAAGGACACGCATCCGAATACCAGTTTCAATCACGAAGAACTATACCACTTCATATTCGAAGAAAACCTTTCCGAAGCATTTCCTAACGTGGAAACGACGTTACGAATGTACTTGTGCTTGATTAATATCAAACCTGTACTGAAGAACGGTCATTCAGTAAACTGGAGCGGAAAAAAACTATCTACGTACGACTATGTCTCAAGAAAATTTAGTATACTAATATCCTGAGTATGGAGAGAGATGAGCCGAGAAATCTTCGTTTTGAAGACATTCATCGACCAATTTTCTGCAGTGAAGAGCAGAAAAAAATATGTAAAAAATGTATTTAATGAATAAAAAATGTAACACAAGTAAAAATTTCTATAAACAATTATCAGTTTTCATTTGTATCTGTACAGAAAGTACTTGTACTATAATACATTTTTTATTTAATAAAGATGGAGCTATTTTTTCGGGGGGGGACAACACAATTTTGTGCTTGGGGCCCCGCACTACTTAAATCCGGCCCTGATTTTCATATTTATAATCTGAGAACTAGCTAAGCAAATTCCTATAGCGTTTCGCGACAATTTGTGATTTTAATTTCTGAGCAGATTTCGCTGTTGCAATCACCATATTGATGATTCTTCTCTCTTGTATAAAATATGACGTAGCACGTCATATTTCGATGTCCGCACCGAAGCCAATGACCTTCTACATTCCTCATCCTGTCTCCTTGTCGCACTCATCGCGCGTTCAGGTTTTCGGCTTTCTTTTGTTTATTTACAATACGTTCCAAGTATGTCGCTTGTGCTCTCCCTTTGAGTTAAAAACTGCTTTTAATTATTTTTCAGTCTTTCCTGTTTGGGCCAGCATTCATTTGCAGAATGTTCCATTTTCTAACAGATATAACAACTAAACCTCTTTTACCTCTTGTTCTGAAGGCTGCCTCTTTTCTCTTGTCATATTATAAATGAAATATTTATGATATAATGCCGCTTTCATATCTTATTAGGCTTGTTCGCATATCTTGAAATTAACGTCGGGATTAGCAAGTAGAGCCGTCATTACTTCACTGTATTCTTTCGGCAATCCATCAATTATAAAATGTATCAGTTTTCTCATCGCCTAATTGACAATAAAATCAGAAATTTTACATGCGTTGGCTAGTATTAAAAAATATGGTATCGATTCATTGTCACATTTTTCGATTATTGCAAGTTTCTTTTTAGCATAGACAACCTATGTTTTTCAACATCTTCATTTCGCTTTTTATTGTCTGCCACAAATCTTTTGACTTAATAATTCCTCAGCTAGCCAGCACTTGTTCCTTTGACAATGACAAAATAATTAATCCCAATACTTTATCGTTTTTGTGTTTCCATTCTTCTCATAATTTCATGCTAATTTCATCACTCTCTGTAAGTTCAGGTTTTACTTTTGAAATAACATCAAACAAATGTTTGGATTTAATCAAAGCTGTCATTCGTAACTTCCATCAAATGTAATTTGCGTGCGTTAACATTTATATTCTACCCAATGACGTACCTTCGGCCATATTTTTAAATATCCTTTTTGCAATCAAAACTAATTCTTGATGCACCCCATTGATGCTCAATCACAACTTTGTACAGACAAACTACGTTTCGTCAATTCTTCTCAATTACATCCGAAGCAGCCACACCACGTACGATAGAGCCCAACCACGCTCTGCTACCAATTTGCTAAAATTGCTTTAGCGTGTATCTTAACTCACTACACAAAAAGACGTGTCATTCAAAACGCATTTGATTTACTTTACTTTTCAGATCAACAATTCCAATTGCTAAGATATATGAGAATGTTAAGAAAATTCAAACTATTATACGAAATACATATCATAACAGGGATGGCGAGACTCCTGGAAAAACTCTCACTTGAAATGTGGGCTTTATAGGATCTCCTTTCTTCCCAGATTTCTGCCCAAAATGTTTTGACGACATCGTTTGCAGGAGGAACAGCATTGACGTTCGGTTTTGCAGTCAGATTGCGATAGAATCTCTTCCCATCTGTTTCAAACCGATTCCATTCACGAAAATCTACTCTTGGTTTTACGTCTAATGCGTTGGATCCATGCTTGAATTTTCCTTTAGCTTTTCAGCTACCATTAGCCTTGTGGTGTCATTATTAATTTGGTGTTTTTTCAACAAGAAGTATTTTTCGTTGAACTTTAAATGGGTGCGTTGATTTAAAATATGCCTCAGCTAAGAATATTTCCCGCCGTGTCGGCTAGTCGTTTCATAATTATTTTTACCCACAGTGGTACGGATCTGTTGAATCGGACTGTGGATGTTCTTGGCTTCCCCCAAAATTACCTGAGATACCTAAAAGTCAGTTACATACACGATTGATTTCAGTGGTATTTCTAAGTGATTGTCATGTGGACATCATGTGGATCGTCATGTGGATCGAAGAAAATACTGCGCATTTTACTGAATGTACTCTAGTTGTGCTGTTGAGATTTTTAGTGCTGAGTATGTATCCCCGTTGACTGGATAGCTTCTTTGAATCTAGGGTAGGTCTCATATCTCCGTTCCGCTATCTCCATATTTTGTACATTTCAATTACTAAGCCCCCATTTTTCGCTTTTAAACAGTAAAAGAACCTCTTTCAATTCATCCCGTGTCCATCTCGGACGACGGTTTCGAGTTCCTGCAGGATCTGGGTCCCTGGGACTAGAAGCCTTGGGATGGCTCGTTTTCTGAGCAGGTAGGGGACATTTGTAAAAGAAGGGACGTCAAGGTTTATTATATTTCTTGTTCTATCCCTTTTGCTCTTTGGTTTTTAAGTAAAATTTCGCAGGAAGCAAGTTCGAGTACTGATCACACTTAACCCGCTGATTATTCCCTGTCATCCGTCACTGCGACCCACAGCGGCCTCGGAGCACCCCCCGTAGAGCCCAGCAAGGAGACGTCCCATCGCCAGTCGGCTGAACGAAACCCCACGACTGCTGATGGCGGCCTCCTTCGCTGCTAATGCTAGGTTCGGGCCTCCACTCTAGTCACTGGCGTGGTGTGCCAAACCCATTTCTCTCCTCTACTTTAAATGGGCCGATAACAGAAAGTCCGAAGGTTCATGACGGATCCCCCTCTACTCACGTCCTGCTGTCAACGCAGCCGCCCCTGCCATGGAGACAGACACTGTGTGCAGCCCCCTCGGCGGTTGTATTCGAGGTGACCCTTCCGCACCTTCGTCAATCCTCCTTTCTTCTTCAGAAAGGCCGCCGAGGCTCTCCTTTGGAGCACTTGGTCCGACCCTTTCTTTCTTTGTGTCGCTCGAGTAGTTCTTCGCAGAATTGTACATATCAGAGGCTGCCTTGTGGACTGTTAGACAACCACCTGTCTTTGAATTAACATTATCGGTCCATGGAGGGCACAGGAGAGAAACTGGGTTGGCACACCAGGCCACTGATTAGAGTGATGGCCCGAACCTCGAATTAGCAAGCGAAGGAGGTCACTTTAAATGGCCATTCAATTCATATTATTTAGGAGGTAAACAATGTTTTCTGAACTTTCGTAGTCTAACATGATGTGCGTTTTAGATCTGCAACTTGCCTCTTCTCCTGCTCTTGCACAAGTTAAATTCTTTGAAGACAATGAATAAAAAAGTGCTACCGTCTTGTTACCTGTCGGTCAGTACAATGTTCTGTATAAACGGTGCTTCATTCAATCTCTGAAAATATGTTCGCGTCCTCCTTTTTAGCGAATGTCTTTCAAGAGAAAAGGGTTGGAAAAATTCTCCGCCACGCCCTTCGTGTCCCCATAGGGGGGGGGGGAAGAAAAGAGAAAAGGAAGATTGCGTGGCCCGTTTTAGAGAGTGCTGCTCCGGCATCCTCTAATAGATATAATAATCTAATCATCCTCTAATAGAGATCGGGAAACACAGGGAGAAAGACATCGATTAGAGCAGTTGACTACGAATCCCATTCCGGATGTCGGAAACACCGAACAAATACTTTGCATATTTCTGACACCTGACCGGTATCCAACCCACATTCCCCGAGTCATTGTACACTGTATCATAAGGCATAGAGGCCATTGGCCATCTTAAAACCTAAAAGTCAGCACTATCAATGTGAGTTGCAAGTGCTCTTGGCTATCAAAGCGGCGTCACCCGGACAGACAAGAGCACTTGCAAGACACCGCGGAACGCAGGACTTCACTTGATGTCAGTAGCAGTATATCGAGAATGTAAAAAACATTTTGACGGAAATGTTTGTTTCCGGAGATGATCCCTGGAATGATTGCTTATTCTTTGTCCCCAGGACGCCGGAGTCGTGGCCGCGGCTTGCGTGAAACATCTGAGAAACCCGAGTCTGCTGGTGCGTCCGAATCGTCTCCGACCGAAGTGGAGGCGGTGACGGCGGCGGCAGCGGCGGCGGGCGGGGACTCGGCGACGATGTCCCCCGCTCACAGCGCGTCGCCCGCCGC